>LJPH01002331.1:0-172665 GCA_001430925.1 Byssoonygena ceratinophila
CTTGAGTCTACTGAAGCAATTAGAAACTTTGCTTCAGTAGACTCAAGCCATGCGTTGTTAGTCAGCTAACAGACCTATACCCTTTAGGGTTAGGTCCCTGCGCCACCGAAGGTGAGGAGGGCTTGAGTCTCTGAAAATAGCTCAGTAGACGTCACCCTTGGTATCAAGGAACACGCACAGCTAAAACATCAAGGCATCGTCCCTTTGGCTCTTTTCAAAACAGACCTGTCTCAGAAGGAGGAACGATTGAATTGTTTGCGCACAATGGATATAGACAGCATCGACAGGTCAACGCCGTTCCCTTGGGAACTGGGCGTATTTGATGCCCACTGTCATCCGACAGATACGATGCCTTCAATTGACGATATTCCCTCGATGAAAGCCAGGACACTCACGATCATGGCTACTAGAGGTCAAGATCAACATCTAGTTGCTGAGGTAGCTTCCAGATTTACTAGCTCACACGCATCTTCTTCCCCTCTGCCGGAACAACGAGATCTAGATAGAAAAGTCATCCCTTGCTTCGGCTGGCATCCCTGGTTCTCTCACCAAATATTCGACGATTCAAATATATCGCAAAAGACGGATATAGACAAATATGAACACTACAAGTCTGTCTTAACTCCATCGATCCAAGATGTGCATTTGCTCGACGACCTCCCCACCCCTCGTCCCCTTTCAACATTCATTCAAGAAACCAAACAGCACCTGCTCACATATCCTTACGCACTAGTTGGTGAAATTGGCCTCGACCGCTCGTTCCGCCTTCCGAACGCTTGGTTTCCAGATGACTTGGTAACTCGAGATTCGTCACTGACCCCCGGCTCACGAGAAGGAAGAACCTTGTCTCCGTACCGTGTGCAATTAGCACATCAGAAAGCGATACTAAAAGCCCAGCTACAACTAGCCGGGGAATTGCAGCGGCCAGTGTCCATCCACAGCGTTCAAGCCCACGGCGCCGTAATAGAGGTTCTCCAGGGACTTTTCAAGGGCCACGAAAAACCGGTATCGTCAAAGAGACAGCAGAAAAAAAGGGCTAGCGCAGCAGGTGCATATGGTGAAGAAAGTGAAGAAGAGCTGGGTGGAAATCGCGGCAGTGCGCCTCGCACTCCACTCCCTTTCCCTCCAAGGATATGTATGCATTCATATTCTGGCCCTGTGGAGCCTTTGAGGCAGTTCTTTCACCCATCGAACCCTGCGGATTTTTACTTTTCGTTCTCGAATGTTATTAATTTCTCGAATGGCTCGGTATCAAAAGCAGTGGATGTGGTGAAGGAGATACCCCCTGATAGAATTTTAGTGGAGAGTGATTTGCATACTGCCGGGAAGAGAATGGACGACATGTTGGAAATTATCGTGAGAAGGTTATGCGACATCCGGGGCTGGGGACTGGAAGAAGGAGTAAAGCAGTTGGGAAATAACTGGAGGAGGTTCATACATGGTTGAAGGAAGAGGTGGACATCAAAATTCAACAATCGATCTGTTTGTTGACAATATTTATGGACAAAACTTGGAGGATGACAGTTGTTATTTCTGGTTATACTACTAATGGTAACAGACTCTAGCGTCGAAGAACCTCTAATTAACCCCAATGACGCGCGACGCAATATACCGCTGATCTAATTACCGGTATATTTTCCTTCCTTTCCATTTAACTGGGCCTCCAAAACAGCGCCCTTACCACTAAGGACAGTCTCAACAGCTTCGGGGAGGAGCTTCATCAACTCTTCAACTGTCCCTGCACGGCCTGCCCACAGTTCACCGCCTGCAGCTGCTTTGGCAATTCCAGCGTAATCCGGCGTCGGCACAAAGGAGATATTCAGCTCTTCATTCGTCGCACGAGAGCCTAAGTCGTTCGGGTGCACAAGGAGCAGACTGTTGCGTGGGGCATTCCAGCCTTTGTTGTTCAAGACAATCGTCAAAATAGGGATATTATAACGGCGACAGATCCAATAAACAGCGCTGGGAACAGTGAAAAGGAAGGTCCCGTCTCCGACAATCTGGCAAACGAATTTACCTTTTCCAGGGCCGCCTTGCTGATCGTCGGTTGCGAGCTTGATTCCCAGCGCACCACCGCCAGACCATCCCAGGCCGCCACCCCCGCAATTGATCCAAGATTTGGGGAAAGTAGCCTGTATGTAGTCGGAGGCGAGTGTCGCGAGGGTGACGGCTTCGACGGCCCAGATGGTATCCGGTGGACAGGCTTTGCGAACTTGTGAGAAAAGAAAAGCTGGGCTCAACGCGGCGTCGGCTTCCTGAGGTGTGGCAGCTTGTTCCACAAGAAATTTTCTACGTTCTTTGTGTGCCTCCTCGACTGCAGTGCGACGATGGAGGTACATTTCAGTCGAGAGGAGGTCTGTGAATTGCTCGTTGTTGGAGATGTAATCGTTGAGTTGCTTGAGCGCTGTCCCCGAGTCGGCACGGTATGTAGCCAATGACGGGATATAGAACAAAGGCATCTGTTGCTTCAAGGGATCGACGTCTATGTGAAATACTCTGGCAGATGAAGATGGCCTGCATAGGGTTGGAATCCAAGGAACGTCGCAGTCAATCACCAAAATGACATCGGCAGTTTTGATTGCATCATGAACGCCATTCCGGAGCCCGAGCGAGCCTGGATGATCTGCAGGAAAGCACATATCGCTGACCCCGGTTTCAAGAACACGGAGACCCTTGATAGTATTGGCAAGCTCAACGAGTTCTGTGACGGCTTGCTCATGGCGACCGGAGTATCCTACAATTACGAGTGGCTCTTTGGCAGACACCAATTCTGTAGCAAGCGATTGCACGGCTTTCTCTGGCAGGGCGGCAGGCTGGACGCCACCCCAATGTTGTTGTTCAATCTTGTATGGCTCGATTTCCTCTTCAAGGACTTCTCTTGCCGCAACAAGGTATACAGGACCCATTGGAGCACTGGTCGCGAACTGAAGCGCACGATTGACCATTTGCTTGATATTTCTCCCGGTCTTTATCTCAGCAGTATACCGGCAATACTGAGCGACGATTTGCTTCTGGTCCGGTACATCTTGAATCCAATGAATGTACTCTGTACGAGATCCCCGCATCTCTCCTTCTTGTGTATAAGGGGAGAGCCCGGCGAAAATGAGGACCGGAGCACGGCCACATGAAGCATTGTGAACCGCTGCAGCCAAAGCCTGAGTACCGACATCAGTGTGGATGATCACACATTGTGGTTTGTTTAGAAGTCTTGCGTATCCGTCGGCCATCGAGAGCGCAACCATCTGTTTGTGGGGTAAGAGTGGGGGTGGGACTGTTAGCCAAGAACGTGATGCGGGGAAGCAATCGTCGGCATTTCGACCGAGCTTGGCCATGATGATGATTTGCAATAGAATTGTGACACCGAATCGCCGCGAAACGAAGAGCAGATGAAACATACCTCATTGGGGCAAGTGATGACCTTGGGAAGTTGGCCATTTCTTTCGTGGTGAGCTTTGATGAAGCCTTCAAGAATTGCTGGGTGATCGGACCCCAGGTTGGCGAAAATATACCGAATTCCGGCCTGAGTTTTGAAACATGTCAATTGAAATAGTTATGAATGCGAAAAGTAGTCCGTACATCCCAGAGCGCTTCCAAAAAAGCATCAGCTGCTGTGTAGCCCCTAGAACATGGCGAAAGAGAAGCTGCATTAGCAAACAAGCTGCACTGGAGTTTAGGGCGCTTTGCTTACATTTTTGCTATTTTCCAAATTGTAGCTGTGTTTTTATTATCAGAAGAAGTATCGTCAACAAAAATGTCAACAAAATGAAAGGTATGAGAAAAACTGTGCACACTGTGCAAATCTGCGCCGAGGAGGATGAGGGATCAAGACAAACTGAGAAATTCGGTAGCTACGAGAAATAAGCCATACCAGAAAACAAGAAGAACAACTGAGTGGAAGCCCTCCAGCAAGAAAGAGCACCAGAGATTTTACCTGTGGCTTTCTTTTCAGCTTGAGGAGGCAGAAGAGAATGTATGTAGATTCGAGATTGATTTCGCTAGGTGTGCTCGGCAGTTCATTGATAGTTTACATCGGCCGCAGGTAAAGGTTTCGGGAAGTTCCACGGAGTCGGGTCGCTAGAGTGCTTTTGGCCTGGCGCCATGCGGCTTGGAATAGAGTTTTTCCGGTAAATTGGGCTCCTCCGTACCTCTAAATTGGGGAGTTGACTCGAGTCAGAGTGAACGTTGAGCGACACCGCTCGAGATAACGCTGGACCTATGGAGTTGATGCTAGGAGTGAAAGTTCTTTTATTTTTCTTGTGTAACTATGTTTCTTTCGACTGCTGAAGACGAACAAAACAAAATACATACACTCGAGCACGTGGACTTGAAGCGAGAAAAAAAGCGAACTGACAATGACGTAACTAACTAGTTAATGGGAGTGCAACGTCGCACAGGGCAACTGAAGAGTGAGCGAGACGCGACGGGTCTCGAATAGCAGGGCGTTTACCATAGACAAAGTGGTATATTTGTACAGTACTCCGTACACTCGCTGGGGCCTGGCTGGAGGTGTTGCTTGATTCCCTGTTTCGGTTTAGCGTACCTATTTGGGTAAGGCACCATGCCTCGCGTCAGTGTGATATATCAACCAATTTTCCTTGCTGCTTGAGCAGGCTTCCTTCTGACATTGGCATTGAACTCCCTCTTGTTGATCAACTGAATCTCATATATTCATCCTCTACGATATAAATTCAGTCTACTCCGTAGTTACGCCAATTCTATAAACCTCGTGGCCGGATCAATCAAGAACCCATCCAGAAAGCGCATGTTGTATGCTCCACTTTCATCATCCCGGATAGGTACTGGCTCAGGCATATTTGCAAGACGACCCGTGAAGCCGACTGAGAGCAACAAGCCCATTATCCTTGCCAACTTGATGACCCTGATAGTTTCATTGCTCAATCCTCCAGCTTCCTTGCTGAACGTGCTCCAGAACACCCCCTCCAAAGTGACATAATCGTCATATCTGATCACCCCATTCTTGAGGTGAACCTTGACTATCATTCGCTGGTGGGAATGAAGGTTAAGGCCAAATGGTGTAATCTCAGCCTCAGCCCAGTCAACGACACCGACTAGATTGCAAGATACTTCATCTACTAAGATATTGCTGACGCCAAAGTCTTTGTGGAGTAGCACCATTGGGAGAGAAAGAATGGCTGGTAGCGAGCTGAGGGACTCCTCGATGAACGGGCGGAAGCGGCTAGGGAGAGAGGCGAGTAATAATCGTAGTTCTTTTTCATATCGATTGCCAAGGTTGTCGCGATAGGTTTGTTCGACTTCCTGCGGGGCAGTCCATGAGAGAGCGAAGAACCTAACAGCATCAGCAATTTGATACAAACATAACTTGGAGAGCTAGGCATACTTCGCAATGCCGGTTACGAGATTCTTTCGCCAGGAAGCAAACTCAGGTGAGTTTTCGGGCACACGACCGTTATTTGCCAGGATGAAATCCAAGTAACTGATCCCTTGTATGCGGCTCATGACATAGATGCAGAGGGGTTCTTTTCCGACGATATCTTCCCCAATCTGGCCCTTGAACGTAACCTGGGGTGCAAAGTGGCCATAGATAGCTTGAGCGAGATTAACAATCTCGGATCTCAGCTGAAGGGACTTGAAACGAAACTGAGCGACGAATTCGCCCTTGGTTCCAGCGTAGACGGTGTAGCTACAGACGCCTTGCACGGTTACCGGAACGACATCGCCTCCAAGGTGCTCCTTCGCATAGGTATCACAGGCCAAACGACTCGCTGAAGTCTTCTCAAAGAACTGAGCGATCTCTTGGTCGAGGGAGTATACGAGATTGCTGGTAGCCATGATGGGTTATGTGTATTGTGGAAGCACAGGCAACCATACACCCTGGGAAGTGTTCTGCTTTCAATTGAAATCCAGGCGAGCACACGCTTTGTTTGTTTGGTTCTATTGCACAGGACTGTGATTCCCCGCCATACCACATGATATACAGAGAACTTCATATGTCAACAGCTTTTAATATACTCTCTTGGAAGGACATATAAGAAAGTAAACCTTTGTGATGTTTTTCTGGTGAGAGTTTTTGGTGAGAGATGAGACTAAAAACAGCATTAAAAAAGGGTCACTATACTGCACCCTCTAAACTAGCTAGTTAGTTACATAAGCAGATTTCTCCGTACAGTACAAATACTCCGTGCGGTGACAACAGTCTCAACACTCATCCGAGCCATCCTTGACTTGCGATGCCTTGATATCCCACATTTTGGCCATCGGATACGAAGTGCGATTTCGTCATTTCATATTTAGCAGAACAATTCTTGTCATCGAATTCCTCGCCTGGAGCGATACTGATTTCCAATAGTGCAGATAATGGCGTAGACATGGCATTTCTCTGTCTTGCTCAACTGTGCCTCTTCAAGGGTCCAATTTTGAACACATCTCTTCGGCTGTTCTTGAGCCTCTGTGTCAGTGTATCGACGACACTGCTTTGCTTGATACTAGCCCTGCTCTCATACCAGCCAGTCAGCGCAAATCGAACTCGATGTAAAATGGTTCCCGACTGGATAAGTGCTCTATGCAACAACGAAATCAGCGTTACCTCAGAATTGGCACGGGATCCAAGAGCAACGCCCCATGGAATTGTTGCACGGCTTTTTAAAAGCCGGAATGGTCATTCTAATGGCAAGGCCGGGTCCGAAAATCAGTCAGAGCACGACTCAGGAGATCTGGAGACTGCATTTGAATGTGGAAAATGGGGTACTCAGCGACCCAGTGATCTTTTCCTGAAAGTGCGGCATTCCCGGCGGCCTTGAACCACTGCAAACAACTAAGTCTTACGGACAGATCTATCATGATGCCTTGTGCTGTCTCGGACAAGACCCCATGTCTGGTCTTGTGTCGCCGTCACTGATGGGCAGTTGCGGCGTTGTCCCTCTAACCATTATTGGGCCGCTACCGGATATTTGCCGTCACATGTCCAATTGCATCGTACGTGCAGAATATGAAGTTATTCTTGTAACCAGCTATTGGATACATTCAAACAATTCCCGGTTGTTGACCAATGCTATGAGAGAATTGTCTCACCGAGCTGGCCTACGGGGAGCAAAAGTGGTGATCAAGATGATGTACGATCGTGGCAGCTTGAAGCAGGTATGTTGTAAAATGACCGGAAATGCTGAATGCTTAACTGACTTTCTTGCTGAAACAGCTCGTAAACAACCGTCAACCGGTTGGCGCAAAGGAAGCTGTGGGTACGAGAGTGCAGCTTCCTACGCCGCACGAGATCCCGAACATTGATCTCCAAGTTCTCAACTATCACCGTCCTATTGCTGGAACTCTTCATTCTAAATTCATGATTGTAGATAGAAAGTTCGCCCTTCTTGAAAGTAACAATATTCAGGTTCGCATGGCCGTGTTTCAAGTTTCGCATCAGGATAATTATATATATAATAGATATTAACTAGTTGCAGGATAACGATAACTTGGAAATGATGGTCCGTTTCGAAGGCCCGATCGTCGATTCGTTTTACGACATGGCGCTCATTACCTGGAATACTACATTGGATCCCCCGTTACCCCTGATCAACTCCACAACTCCGTCAAAGATGCCTCCAAGCTATTCGTTCGCCTTTACGAAACATGGCTCAAAGGATAGTGTATGGAGTAGTCAAGGAGGTCTCTCGTATGATATCTCTCCAGAGAATTTCGAGGTTTGGGAACTAACGTAGTCCGAAAGGATGAAAATATATACTGAAGACCCTGACGACAAGTTTCTACCTGAGCATGTCCCCGATGAACCGCATTATGATGCAAACATTGTTGCTGAAACTGCAAGAATAACTGCATCACTCACACCGCGTCTCGGGGAAACCAGACGGGAATGTGTGACTCGCCACTTGAGTTAGTGATCCCACCAACAACACTGTTCCCATGATTAACAAAGGTAGTAGATATTGTAACAAGGTCCGATGTAACCAGCGACGCTCCTGAATGGGGTGACGATAAGCATATGACTCCATACATTTTACACCCGCCTCACGAGCCATTTCCGATAGCCATGGTAAATCGGGTACCTTGGGGAGGTGGGTTGAATTTCTCACCAAGGCAAGACTTGATTGCAGTATTAACTCCTTGACTGTTTACAGCCTTGAATCACTCTAGCATATATACTCCTCAGAATGCTGCCTTTCTGGCGGCGTTCCAAAACGCCGAACATTCCATTTTCATCCAAACTCCGGATCTCAACGCGGAGCATCTACTCGAGCCACTCCTGGATGCCGTTCGGCGTGGAGTAATAGTAACCTGCTATGTCTGTCTCGGCTACAACGACGCAGGTCAACTCCTCCCTTTCCAGAACGGAACCAACGAAATGACGAGCAATCGTCTTTATAACGCATTATCCACCGATGAAGAAAAGTCCAGACTCCGCATATACAACTACGTGGGAAAAGACCAGACAAAACCTATCCACAACAAGTTCAAACAGCGAAGCTGTCATATCAAACTCATGATCATTGATGAGAAAGTTGCCATTCAAGGTTTGAATACACCCAACTCACCGCCTCCTTACTTTTTTCCTTTTACCCATGTTCCCAGTTGTAAGCTAACCATGGCCATACTAATTCGTGAAAACAGGCAGCGGAAACTTGGACACCCAATCCTTTTTCCATAGCCAAGAAACAAACGTCCTTCTCGACTCCCCGCTGATATGCCGGTCCTGGCTCGATGCACTCGGAAGAAATCAAAACACAGCAACTTACGGAGCCGTAAGCAAGAAGGATGGGTGCTGGCATGACCCTAAAACAGGAAAGATAGCGGTTGGGTCTATCGGTACAGATCCTGGAAGGTTCAGCTGGATAAAGGGCCTGGTGGGTGCGGTTAAGAGGGTAAGGGGTGTCGGAGGCTTCTAGAGATATGTTTTCAAGCGAGAGAAGGAGGAATTGGATGATCTTGGTATATATATTTTCACTATCTGGGTCTGGGCTGATGTGCTATATAGGAGATCTGTTTTTGTCCATATCTTTTTTAGTCTGAACTCATCTCATCATAACTTGCTTGTGATGAGAATGTATGCGAGTATATAATTTTAAACTATTTAGCTACACACATACAAACTCCCCTGGATTGTTCAAATTCGTCTAGGTTTCTAGGATCCTACATGTCCAAACACACCTGGTTCCAAGATCCCTCATGAAAGGATTTTTTTGGCAGTCATGCACAAACACACCAAGAAACATCCTGGAGAAGGCAACTTTCAGAAGAGACCAGATCTGTTTGGAGATTGATAAGAATGAAGTATAGACAACAGCACAAGGGTTTTACATTTCCTTTTTCCAGACAATCCAGAACAAACTCCAAGAAATACAGAACCCAGGGAAATATACAAAAAAGGAGAGACATGAGCCAAGAAAAGAGATGGCATAGAAGACAGATTAGATGACATGGAGTGTCCACTGCTGCAGTGCAAAAAAATATTAATAAGTTGTATATATATCACGCAAATTTATGGCATCCAGTTCATTGATGTCGCAGGCAAAATTGCAAAATTGCAAAAAAAAAAAAAAGGAAACATGTAACCAAATCAGCGGCTATTATCTATTATTCAAGAAAAGCGTGAAACACCAAGCAAAGCAAATAAAGATCGCAAAATAGATGACTCCGGTTCCCATCGAAATTATAAAAACCAAATGGCAAAGGCAATATCAACAAAACATGCTTCAGTACTATAAAGTTTTGGGCTGGCCCGTCTGCAAATCTTTTTACATATTCGCCAGTTCATGGTCGATTTGACGATCAAGGAACGTTTTCTTATCCCCGGTCAGTGTCGTCTGCAATCTTTGCTCGACAAGCGCGCGGACTATAAATTTTGGTTAGCGTATTTGACCTTTGATTGAACTAGCGGGAGTACGAACCTTGTTTCTTAGTTACACTGTCGAGATCTACTTCAGCAAGACAGGAACGGATAGCTGCTGTAATAGCCGTTTCGTCGGGACCCTGATTGGGTGGGTTTCTGAAATCTACCAAAGTGCTGGCCGGCCGAGACAAGGGACTGCGCATACTCTGCCGCTGAGGCACTCCCAGCTGGCTATCTGGTGCAAGCATCCCAACCCCACTCATACGGCTGGTGTTGGCGGAATTATCCTGGTAGTGGCTAAGATTTCCGATTGACATGTGACGGGAGTTGCGAGCTTGAGGATTGTCGGTGTATTGAGTGAACTGCGTCATGTGGGAATTTCTGTTGCCCGGGAGCGCCAGAGAATGCGTTGATTGTGGAACAACATAGGGTGTATGGTGCGGTCCCTGATTTGGGAATCCAGTCAAGATGGTTGATGCCGGCTTCACGGACGAGTACGTCGAATGCATATCATCCATCTCGAGACCGGCGTCATCGGAATACTGTTGGTAGGATTTCTCCTGACCAGCGGCGTTACCTCGACGACCAGGAAGATTATTCATAAGAGCATAGTCATCCCATCGCTGAAGTGGAATACTTCGAGGATCGAAGCCTTCGTCATCTACAGCGATAACCCTCTTATCACCCTTCTCGCCAATAACGATACGAGTATTACCCCAAGAGAAATTGTCCTGATTCCAGAACGAGTAGATGGGGAGAACAAAACTGTAAATCGGGAAGGCCATTATGTAGATGATCATCCATCCAATATGCTGCCACTGCCGCTTGACAATGAAAATGATAGCTTGCAGACCATAGACGGCTGCGAGGATAGCGATCGATATCACGGGAAACTGGCCAGATTTGCTTGCGACACGGTAGATCAGGTAGCCCAAGTAGACCGTCGTTGCCGGGAGAATAATTGTACCAAATAGGTCAATGAAGACAACAAAACGCATGCTGAAGCAGCAGAAACCGCATAGGTCCTTCAAGAACATCAGTTCTGCCAAATTGTGGATTGTGGAGTTGATCCAGCGACGTCTCTGCGAAAGCAAGACGCTCCACGTTTCCGGTGCAGCTGTGCTGGCATATGCGTCTGGGATGAACTTGTACGACATATGTGGAAAGTGTCTGGTCATCAAGGTCGTAAGGTATCGATCTTCTCCAAGTGACAAAAGATTCTTCTTATGCAACGTATCAACATCGCCGTCCGCATATTCGACGAGGACCTTGTCGGAGATGATCAGCGGTCGACCTTTGTCTGCTGTCCGAAGTCGATACATGCAAAAGCTTGGTGAACAAATTAGCACGGTTGTCCAAACGGGGAGTTATCAGAGGCAATTAGAAGTGGGTGAACTTACCATCCTGGAAGACAGGTCACACTGCCAAAGAGAGATTCGAAAGCCTTGGATAAATGATGAGAGATGTAGTATTCGTAAACTTGAATCATAGTCCACCATGAACGCTCTTCATTTTGTAAGCTGGTCTCGCCACAAATACCCGCAATCTTGGCGTCGTTTGCGCAACTTGCAACAAGGCGATTAAGTGAGTCTTCTCGAACACTCGTGTCGGCATCCACCATGAGAACATATTCGTAAAGCTCAGGGTCGACACCAATAACGTTGTTAACCTGATGGAACATTTCCAGCTCCAGCGGAGACATGAGCGAGCGATGATGCACACGATTCAAGAAACTGAGAAGCAGAACCTGCGAATCACGTTTCCCTCGGTTTCCGGGTTTCGATTTGCCCTGTTCAGCTTGCTTTCCGACTTTCACAACAACAATATATGGAACTACATTTCCTTCGTATTCGTAGAGGCCGGAGTACACTTTGCCATAGTTGAGTTGTTCGCTCCCCACGCCGACGGACTTGAACGGGAGCGCTGGTGGATCAATCTTGGGGTCGACGCCTAGAATGTCCAAAACAATTTTGGGGGTTGGCCTATCGTTACCTCCTCCCACAATCATACCATCACAGATGACGCAAATGAGCTTTCGTTTGTTGTCATATTGCAGAGCCGTAAGCGAATCAAGACCCTTACGAAGTTGATCCTCGCCTTCTGTATAAGCGGGCACAAGGCAGATGACAAATTTGTCTTGGGGCGACGGCCGCCGTTTCGTTCCAAGCTGGAGAGCGGCAAGGAACTTAACGAGGATGACGGAACAGAGAATGATCGTAAATGCCAGGAGGATGTAGCTGTTGACCTGACATCGTGGAGTCTCCCGAAAATCCAATTTGCCAACATAAAATTGATTATTGAAACAGTTCAAACTGTTTTTAAAGTCAGCCGTATTCTGCCACTGATCGGTGATATCACCACCCGCATTGTTCTTGATCAATTCGGTTACGGCCTTGGGAAGGAATTTGTACTGCTCCAGGTCATTCTGGATTTTGACTGTATAGAAGTAGTCGGTTAGATCGTATATTTTCTCATGAATAACTACCCATTGTCGGGAGCGTTCTTCAGCTTCTTTGGGTAAGGAACTCCTCGAATGAACCAGGTCTCCTTTGTAGTATTCCTTCATCCGGGGCAAAAAGGTCTTTCCATACCAATCGATTTTGTTCGAGGCAAGCTTGATATCGGGTTGAAACTGAGGGCCAGATTTATGGAGCCCCTGCGGATATTCCAAGGCATCTGTGTTATTGGTTCGGAGTTCAATTCTGTCATCAACGTCGAGTCCGGGACAAGCAACGGTAAGAGGAATGGGGAAATAGGCGTCCATATTCTTCCCGCCGAAGGGTGCCATATCAGCCTTTGTAGTGGGATACCGGTTTGACGCGTGAGGAGATTTCCAAAATTTGGTGATATCGTAGACTTTCCCGTGGATGCTGACGAAGAAATCATTGTCGCCTTGATGATAGCTGACCTCCTTATCGGTCCAGACTTTGTCTTTATTCGGGCACAGAAGGTCGCCAAAAAAGACGATATAAAATACCACGACAGCATTAAGTAAGAAAATAAGCAAAATCAGAGTCAATTTCTCTCGCCATGCCATCCGAACGTCTGGACGTTTCATGCGACCGACGTAACGAAGAACAAATGATGGAATCCAAAACGTGACGGCCCATACGAACCCTGCCCAGACGCGGCGGCTGACTGGTATTTTTTTCTCTTCGATTTTTTTTGGATCTCCAAACTCGGGATCCAGAGCAGTCCACCTGCCAATCTCTTGATCGAAAACCACATTCTCATGCTGTCGGTCATCGCCTTTGGGCCCCAGACCGTAATCACCTGTCATCACCTGAACAGGTTGAGACATGGTCGTGGGAGCAATAGAGCGAGCTCCTCCTAAAGCACTAGGCGCTCTGGGTCCCATTGATTGTCGATTCACAAGATTTTCTCGGCTTCCTAAAGTGCTCATGTTATCCCCTACAAAGAACCCGCTTCCGGTCCCTGGTGATGGAGCACCGTAAGTGCCATCGAATGGAGTTGCTGTCGGGGTTGTGAAGGGATTTATTGGTGCCATTGGAGGTTTCAAGTCAAGCATCGATTCTGCTTCCCACCAAGCCGCTTCACGCATCCAAATTCGCTCTCTTGCAACCACAACATCACCGTTACTCCAACCTCGTTCGATAATCCAATTCTCCACGCCATCCTTCCCTTCCTGACAGCCAAGAAGAGCATATCGATTGACAAATTCGTCCACATCGAAATCCGCAGTAAAGTCGAGGTGTTTGTTGCGACGGTTTGCCCATTCGGCCAGCCTCCAAGCACGAAGTTGACGCGAAACTGTTCCTGCCGACCATGCTGAGGTAGCTGAGGGCAAAGATGCGATTTCAGCCGGTCGATCGTCCACTGGATGGATTGAGAGATGATACCAGACTCTGCTGCTACCGAGAGAGGCATTGAGGTCGAAGCGGCCTCTCTGTCCAAAGTTCAAATCTCCCCCTTCAACTGGATATAATACCTGCCTCAGAAATGCTCCGTTTTCTAATTCAACTCCGACCTTCTCAAGCACTCCCTGTATTCTGTCCCGTTCCCGCTCTCTTGAGCGACCGGCGTTACCGTGTGTTACACCTAGGTCAGCCTCCACTTCAGCCACGGCATTTTCCATTTCCTTGATGACGGATTGACCCGGGTTGACCATGTTGATTCCATCGTCTTTCATTTCGGCATTTATACCAAGAGAGTCATTAAACACGCCCCTGAGAGCAACGGCTCTGCCCAATGCCTCCTCCGGAATTTCTATAACACTCACGCTGACCGTGTCGCCACTATCTTCTTCAGTTAGTGGGGTCTGAGCGCTGGGCCTGCCGTCACTTGAGCCGTTATCACGTGAGCTCTGCAGCTCAAGGCGAATGGCTTCGTTTCCTTTCGAAATGACCCAATCAATAAGAGCTTCATATAGCCCCAAGATTAGGGACTCTCGGTCTTCTGTCGAGCAGTTTTTAAGAAGCACGATGGGGTCCACGTTTAGAAGTCCTCCAATGTCTTCACAAAGATCCTCCAATTCCTCCTCCTCGACCAGGAATCCTGAAGCATTGCCGAGTTTGAGTAAGCCGACTAAAACCGAGAGAAGACTGCGATATGCTCCTCCTTTGATGCCAATAGCCTTGAGATTCGCTCGGAAATCCTCTGCAGCGGCGCCATCGTCAGCGGTAGGCAGGTAGGATGGCGGATCGTACGTCCGAGATTTGTTAAGTAACGAGTACGCCTCAGGCGCCTGTAGGCCAAGGAATTCCCTTTCTGCGGGAGTAGAAGCCGAAGAAAGGAGGTAATAAAAGACATCAAAAGCCCGATAACCCCGTTCAGCGGGAATATTTGTGAGGCCCTGGTGAATATTGACGCCAGATGATGATAATGCTAAGTTCACATCGGTAACTTTCCCAGCCAAGGTGAATGTGTAGGTTACGGCAAACGAAGAATATAGCAAGCGGGTGGGGTTAAAGGGAGTGACTTGGGAAACGAATGGTAGAATTGCCGCTAACGCTGTGTAGGTGACCTCTGGAGTAGACAATGGTAAGGATGCCAAAAAGGAGGGCATGAGTGAGGGGGTACTTCGATGGGATGAGCTAGATAGATAGGTGTTAGCTGTCAACGTGCAGAGCAGTCGGGGCATGCAATGACGAACCATAGCACAATACAGCCATCTTCGGCCCTGCGTCGGGCATGTTCCCATGCTCTCCTTGCTATGTTAACGTCAACGGTGCCACCCAGCTCGCCATTGACGCCGGGAGTTATGGCCGTTACAGCCGTGTTCAAAACTATGCTTGTGGCGGCGTCAAGTTGATATGGTTGTCCCGCATGATAAGAGTTATGAAGAGCATTAAGAAGCGTAGTGGTCGAGACTTGGGTAGACTGCTGACCGGCGGGGCGAGGCCCTTGAAGGGACGATGCGGTGGAATATACCGACATGCGGTTCGCCATGGTCGCCAAACCAGGCAGTTAGCTGGTGGCCAGTTGAATAGAATCTTATTAAAAAAGCGGTTCTCTTTCCAGACAGGAGTGACGAAGATCTAGACAAAAGACACGACTCTCTGGCTTGTATCGAGACTGAGTTATCCGGCCGATCGAGAGGAAGAGAAAGAGGGTTTCAGCACAAATCGCAAATATATATCCTGCAGCTTCATGAATAATAAATGTCCATTGATGGCCACCAGTGCATTTCTCGACCGGTCTGAAAGGCGAAGGCGACAAGCGAAGGTGGTTTAAAGGCTAGTTAAAATGAAAGTATAAGACAAAATCTCCCTTCACCGGAATAAGAAGTGAAATTGACGAATATAGCGAGCAGAGAACGAGAGACAGGAAGAGGGCTGAACGAGCAGACTGACGATGAGGTTGCGGCTTGATGATCGATCTGCTTTCGAGGATGGCTTGTCTCACTTCTTGTTTGTTTGTTGCGTACGAGTCGTCATGTAATTACCAATACGGATTATCACAATACCGATCGGTAAGTGGATCTTGATACAAGTTTGTTTTACACAGGATATATGTCCCTCTTGGGATATCTCTTTTCGCTCGTGGAAGTTTCACCAAAGGCCCCGAGGTCCTAAGTCCAGGAATAGAACATGGTTAATGCATGCTCGGGCCAAAAATCAAGGCCTATTGCTCTAACACATAGAGCGGTGGAGGACTTTGTTTATGCATCGAAGCCAGGAGAACCCATCGTAAGGCAAAAGGTACCTGTTCTAAATATGGCAACAAAAAGTTCTGCACCAAGAAATTCAGCCATACAGATTCTTTGTCCTTGCAAAAATGGATTCAGTGGGCACCATGAGAGTCTATGTTTCAGTTGTATCGACTTCTAAGGTGCGTTAGTGGTTCCCTGAAGAAATCCATCACACCATCTTTGCACTCCATGTCTCAAATGTTGCCCTCCAAGCCTCACTGGAAGGAAGTGATTAATAATGGAAGATCTCTAGTTGCTGCTTTTGCCATATATTCAATTCCTCAAGATGATCGGAGGGGCGTTGAAACCACTCCCTTCCCTGATTACGGGTATTTCAGGATCCAGAGGACCTTGCCGGGAAGAGCAGGGGAAAAAGGGGCAAGTTGGTCTCCCGAGTCGAGGCAGATTATATAAGCAAATGCTTGTGCTCTGATTGGCTTCCGCGGCTTACCTCAGCAGCTATTCCCGAAATGGAACAGAGTGGGTCCGGATTGCCGCACGGGCCAAGTCCAGGTTCACGGTGGCGAGGACAGAGTCAATTGGCTGACTGAGCCTGGAACCATCCCCTGTTGGCTTGCCTGGCTTGCCAGCATGGCGGACGGGAGTGAAAAATTTTATTCCATGCAGTTCCAATTTGCCTGTCACGATAGAAGAAACTGAAAGATTTTATTCAATCCACCGTGATGGAGTATTTTTTTGTCATGTCCAGAATACATACCTTGATCTTTGAAGACAACTTACGAAGTTCTCTGTATGTGTGATACTCGAGTACAGTATGGAGAATTTCTCGGTACCTACGGAGTAGAGTCCGGAAAAACCCAAATGGTATAGTAGCTTACTAGCGTAACTCAATTGCGAGAATGTTAGCCAATAGCCTCGAGAAAAAACATAAATAAGGGTATATCTGAATACGACGTATTTTCGTGTAAATCGTATTGATACGTGTTTCAAGACGACTCTGCGTACTACAGTTTTGTTATCTATCAATGACAGCCGATCGTCTTCTCATCCAACGACATCGCATCTTCGCCTCGTCCGTCTCTCAGAACAACCCTCGTTTCCTTTTTCTTGGGAGGACAGGCAACATTTAGCTCTATTCACTCGTTACTGTGGTTTTTGACGCTCTGCTTCGCCCATCGACTCGAAATCTGCAGCAGTACCACCGTTCGCTCAACAGGCCCTTTGGTTTTAATCCCTCTCGACACTTCTGTTTTACTGCATTTCTGACATCTTTTCTTTCCTTATTGGCATCATATTGCTAGCATTTCTGCAGCGATCTCAGCTCGTCCTGTGGCCTGCTCATGCTGTCACCCTCTATATTCTTGATGCCTGGAAACGCTGCTTTTGCCTAACCTCCGTTCCCGATCTTTTAGCCATATCTGCGAGGTTGAACAACATCAACTTTCGTCATTTCAAGCACCATTTCAAGATTGGGGACACTGTAATTGCGAGCGATCATGGCGGCTACTCCGCTCGGGGGAGCTACCCCGTCTCATTCCCAATCATCGCTCCCCTCTCTACCTCAGCATCTTCAAACAGACACACATCTGACGGCTCACCTTGCTAGTCGGTAAGAAACCACTTCTCTCTCCGTGTATGCTATTGATATTCTAACTCGTACCGTTGTTCTTCATTAGATTCCATGTGTCCCTCCCCACAGCTCGACTTTCCTCACACGCTCTGGTATGTTTGAATACTTACACCTCCTCAACGAAAGGCCCCGATGGGGTCAAAGAAGGAAGCGCAATGGGAGAGGCAGAGGATCTGGCAAGACGAGCCTGGACTCGACTCGGATCAAGAGGAGAAAATCAAGCTGTTATCTTTTTGTATGTGGCCTATGGATACTCTGCAGACCCACAGACTCGGTTTTCATAATAGACACGCAAACTAATATGTATTAGGGGTGAATCTGGCTCAGGCAAAACGACAATTCGTTCTCACCTTTTATCCTTTTTACTTTCGTACTCTTCCACCCCGCTATCTACCAAATTGTCTCTTGCAGCGTTCGTTTTCGATACCCTGACAACTACAAAAACCGTCACCACTCCAACTGCATCAAAAGCTGGTCTCTTCTTTGAACTACAATACGATGGCTCCTCCACCATGAATCCCACCCTGATTGGTGGGAAAGTCCTAGATCACCGCTTGGAACGAAATCGAATAGCGTCAGTTCCTACTGGAGAACGTAGTTTCCACGTTCTATACTACCTTTTGGCAGGGACCAGCCCGGCTGAAAAGACACATCTAGGACTTACTGGCTCTGGTGACACTCTTTCCGGTGGCACGACTAAGCGAAACTCTGGCCATGCTGCACATAAACGCTGGCGGTATCTTGGACATCCGACCCAGCTGAAGGTTGGAATCAACGATGCAGAAGGATTCCAGCACTTCAAGACCGCACTGCGTAAGCTTGAATTTCCCCGAAGTGAAATTGCCGAAATTTGCCAAATCCTCGCGTGTATCTTGCATATCGGACAGCTTGAATTTACGACCGGCCAGGCAACAAGAACCGGGGCCGACGAGAGTGGCGGATATTCGCATGAAGGTGGTGAGACGATTACCATTGTCAGGAACAAGGACGTGTTGACTATTGTTTCGGCCTTCCTCGGCCTAAGTGTTGATGAACTTGAAACAAGTTTGGGATGCAAAACGAAAACAATCCATAAAGAACGGGTAACTGTCATGCTCGACCCCAAGGGCGCTCGTGCAAACGCGGATGGATTTGCCCGAACACTTTACGCCCTTTTTGTTGCCTACGTGATTGAGACTATCAATCAGCGGATTTGCGCTGCTGAGGATGCTGTTGCAAATACAATTTCGATCGTCGACTTCCCTGGTTTTGCCCAAACGTCCACCACAAATTCGACTTTGGATCAGTTATTTAATAACGCCGCTACCGAGTCGCTTTACCATTACTGCCTGCAAAACTTCTTTGAGCGCCAAGCGGATATGTTGGAAACAGAAGAAATCAACGTTCCAGCAACCAGCTACTTCGACAACTCAGATGCCGTCAAGGGCATTTTGAAACATGGCAATGGCCTTCTCTCCATTTTAGATGATCAAACCAAGCGGGCCCGAACCGACATGCAGTTTCTCGAGAGCATTCGAAAGCGCTTCGAAAACAAAAATACAGCTATAGTTGTTGGTAGCTCTACCGCAGTTCTCCCTGGCAGCAACTTTGCCACACAGAATGCTGCCGCTGTATTCACCGTGAAACATTTTGCAGGGGAAGTTGATTATCCCGTGAAGGGCCTGATTGAAGAAAACGGCGATATGGTATCCGGTGACCTTCTAAACCTGATCAATTCTACAAAGAGTGGATTTGTTCGGGAATTGTTTGGTCAAGAAGCACTGCAAACAATTTGCCATCCGAAGGAAAAGAACGCCATTATGCAGGCCCAAGTCAGCTCGAAACCGCTAAGAATGCCGAGCATGGCTCGTCGCAAAATGAGCAAGCCGTCGAGGTTTGCGTCCTCTGGGTCCCAATCTGACACCGATGATGTTGCTGGCACCTCACAGAAAGGTGGCCCTAACACAAAGAAAGGAGCAGTAACTGGTGCTCCGAAGCAGGGCGCAGCAGGCCAGTTTCTTGCTTCGCTGGACAACATCACCAAATCCTTATCAGCGACAAATGTAAACCCATATTTTGTCTTCTGCCTTAAACCAAACGACAGGCGAATCGCAAACCAGTTCGATAGCAAATGCGTGCGAACTCAAGTTCAAACATTAGGAATTGCGGAAATCAGTCAACGTCTCCGAAATGCCGATTTCTCTGTATTTTTGCCATTTGCCGAGTTTCTTGGCCTAGCAGAGGCAGAATCCGTTATTGTGGGTAGTGACAAGGAAAAATCGCAACTCATTGTGGATGAGAAGAGATGGCCGCCTAATGAAGCACGCGTTGGTAGTACAGGTGTCTTCTTGAGTGAAAGATGCTGGGCGGATCTGGCGAGAGTTGGCGAACGAGTTCTTCCAAGCTTCAGCGGAGACGGCACCGATGATGGCAGAGATGGCCTGCTCCACGTTAGCGGTAATCAATATGGTGACTCTAAAGTTCGCCTTCTCCCTTCTGGAGACTCTACCCCCGGCGCGTTTATATACGGTGATGATAAGCAAGGGTATTTTGGAAGCCGGGAGCTGGATGCACGGTCCGATGCCGGCGCATCTGCTTTCAACTCAGGCGATATGTTTAAGAATCTGGAAACTCGGGAACAAATGGCTGAGCGGAGCAATGAGAAGCAGATGGTTGAGGTGGAGGATGTTATTGTTTCAGGAAGCCGCAAACGCTGGATTTTCCTCGTTTACCTACTGACCTTCTACATCCCTGATTTCTTGATCAAATGGCTCGGGAGAATGAAGAGGAAAGATGTGCGTACTGCTTGGCGTGAAAAACTCGCTATCAATCTTCTCATATGGTTGAGTTGCGGCTCTGCTGTTTTCTTCATTGTCTTGTTCCCCCGGCTGATATGTCCCACGCAACATGTCTTCTCCGCTGCAGAACTTTCCTCTAATGATGGAAAAGGCAAACATGGTGCATATACTGCCATACGAGGAGAGGTTTTCGACCTAGGAGCCTTTTTACCTGCCCATTATCCGGGTATTATTCCTCGACAGGCACTACTCAAATACGCCGGTATTGATGCCACGCAGCTATTCCCCATTCAGGTCTCCGCACTTTGCCAGGGAAAAGGTGGTGCAAAAAATCCCATTGACTCTTCAGTTTTACTCGATTTCACCCCCGTGAACATATCAGGCTCTGCAAATGTCGTCAGTGGAACTGACAGAAATTTTGAATACCACGATTTCCGGTTGTTCACCAACGACTCTCGGCCGACCTGGTATTACCAGCAAATGCGATATTTGCGAGCAAATTACAAAAAGGGAGAGCTGGGTTACACCATGAAACACCTTAAGACCCTTGCTCAGAAGAGGTCCCAGTACATTGCGGTTTTGAATGAAGGGGTGTATGACATGACCAATTACATGGCTGGTGGTCGATATACCAGAGGCTCGGATGGTAAGCCTAAAAAAGGCGTTGATGTGGAATTCATGGATTCACGAGTCGTCGAGTTATTTCAACAGAAATCGGGGCATGATATTACCGAGTATTTTAACCGACTCCCCCTTAGCAGCACACTACGCTACGATATGGAAGTCTGCCTAAACAACCTGTTCAAAGTTGGAAAGGTAGACACCCGAAATTCGACCCAGTGCCTTTTCTCTCAATATTTCGTCCTTGCAGTTTCAGCTCTACTAGCTAGTATCATTGGCTTCAAATTCTTAGCTGCACTGCAGTTCGGGAGAAAGAATGTACCAGAAAACCTTGACAAGTTTATTATCTGCCAGGTGCCAGCGTATACAGAAGATGAAGATTCTCTTCGTCGTGCGATGGACTCTATGGCTCGGATGAAATACGATGATAAGCGGAAGCTGCTCGTGATTATTTGCGACGGCATGATCATTGGACAAGGAAACGACCGCCCTACGCCGCGAATTGTTCTCGATATCCTTGGTGTCCCAGATACTGTTGACCCCGAACCATTGAGTTTCGAAAGTTTAGGAGAAGGCATGAGACAGCACAATATGGGCAAGGTTTATTCAGGTCTATATGAAGCGATGGGACACATTGTCCCATTCTTGGTAGTGGTCAAAGTTGGCAAGCCATCTGAGGTTTCCCGACCTGGTAACCGTGGCAAACGGGACTCTCAGATGCTTTTGATGCGCTTCCTCAACCGTGTTCATTACAACGCACCAATGAGCCCACTTGAGTTGGAGATGCATCACCAAATCCGCAATATCATTGGAGTAAATCCGACATTCTATGAGTTTATCTTACAGGTTGACGCCGACACCGTGGTTGCGCCAGACTCGGCTACCCGAATGGTCGCTTCTTTCTTACACGATACAAGAGTGATTGGACTCTGCGGGGAGACAGGACTTAACAATGCCAAATCCTCTATGATTACTATGATTCAAGTATATGAATATTGGATCTCTCACAACTTGACCAAGGCATTCGAGAGTCTGTTCGGATCCGTTACTTGTCTACCAGGTTGCTTCAGTATGTACCGCGTCCGTGCAGCTGATACTGGGAAGCCACTTTTCGTCAGCAAGGAAGTTGTGGAAGCTTACGGAGAAATTCGTGTTGATACCCTTCATATGAAAAACTTGCTCCATTTAGGAGAGGATCGTTACCTAACCACTTTGCTTCTCAAACACCATCCGAAATACAAGACCAAGTATATTTTCAACGCGCACGCCTGGACAGTTGCACCCGACAGCTGGGCCGTCTTCTTGTCGCAACGTCGCAGATGGATTAACTCCACGGTCCACAATTTGATTGAACTTATTCCTCTCCAACAGCTTTGCGGATTCTGTTGCTTCAGTATGAGGTTTGTTGTTTTTGTTGATCTTCTCAGCACAATCATTCAACCCGTTACAGTTGCCTATATTGTCTACCTCATAGTTCTTCTGTCCATGAACACAGGACTTATTCCGATTACGGCGTTCATTATGCTTGGGGCGATCTACGGTCTGCAAGCACTCATCTTCATTCTTCGCCGTAAATGGGACATGGTGGGCTGGATGATTATCTATCTTCTCGCCATGCCTGTGTTTTCGTTGGGTCTTCCTCTCTACGCTTTCTGGCATATGGATGACTTCTCGTGGGGTAACACCCGTATTGTCACTGGGGAAAAGGGCCGGAAAATCGTTATCACTGATGAGGGAAAATTTGACCCTGCTTCGATTCCCAAGAAGAAGTGGGAAGAGTATCAAGTCGAGCTTTGGGAGGCTCAGACACATCATGATGATCAATCGGAGGTATCTGGATACTCTTATCGAACGAAATCATACCATCCAGCAATGTCAGAATACGGGTATCCCGCCGCCAGGCCAGCTTCCCAGCTGGATTACAACCGCCATTCTCGACTGTCCCTACCCGCTTCTGAGCTCCTTGGTCGTGGCTCTGAACTAGAAATGACCGACTTTTCTGGTCTTCCGACCGACGACGCGCTGTTGGCAGAGATCAGAGACATTCTGAAGACGGCGGATTTGATGACTGTTACGAAAAAGAGTGTTAAACATGAACTTGAACGGAGATTTGGTATTAATCTTGATGCAAAACGGGCGTACATCAACTCAGGTAAGTTTTGGTCTTGCGTTGAAAATATGCATATTTCCGTCAGAGCTAACTGGTTTTCTAGCGACCGAAGCAGTTCTCTCAGGTCAACTCTAAAAGCAATCTATGGCAATGATTTTCCAACTCTTTCCATTTACATAATTCATAATCAGTATTTTTTTTTTTGGCCAGGAAAGTGTCTTTGGGTAGCGAGCACTGTCTCCAATTCAATATGCTTTCCAACTCCTCCGATATTCTGCCATAGACATTATTATAATAATTGTGCCTTTTGATCTGTTTGATTTTGTCTGTGAGTTTTTCATGCACGTGGTGTTCTATATGGGAGCATTGTATTATCTGCTGTTTCAGACTGTCTCATACGTGGTGTCTCAAATCTTTTCTGTTTGCGTTGGCTATTGTGCTGCGTGCGTGCCTTGGAAATGAAGATATATATATATATAACTGGTTCAACAGGTTAGAAACTTTGTGAGTGGCCTGTTGTTGTCTGTGTGTACAATCAATGTTTTCCTCTATTTTTTTGGAATCTAGGTCTTTTTGATGCATGTTGCTTTACTGGCATCAGTTTGGTGCTTTCAGGTGTTTGTTAATGTGCCAGCAGAAGCTCTATGAAATATCATAACTATGTCACTACCTAATCTTGCTAGCTGGCTCTCATATGGCATATTAATTAGCTGGTAATTCCAGTTGCTCAATTTTACATCAGAATATACTATGCCCCTGTTGCTTGTCACATAATTTTGCACCACGTCCATGCCCTCTCTATTTATTGCCTACAAGGACGGATGATGAAAACTGTGGCAGTCACATTGACAACAATGCAGACTTTGAGAATACTGTATGGAGTAATAAATTTTGATATCACTACTGTGGTTATTTTATTTTCAGATATAATAGCAAATTGAGAAGAAAAAAATAAAAGATAAAAAGAATATTTTCAGCCGAAACACAAAGAACAAACTCACACACCATTCACACCGTCTGCTTTCATATACTTCATTCCTGACCCATCAACCCCATCCACATCCACATCCACACAAACAAAAAGAGAAGAGAGGAGAAAATCATTCAGGCAGAAGAAAGAAAGAAAAAAAGCAAATCATTTACTGAAAGAGGGGGAATAGCATGGTATCATTTGCAGGGTTCAAAACAACTTAAAGATATGACTTCAGACCTCCATAAACCATCAGAGCATCAACCGCAAGGTAAGGTAAAACCCACACACACACACACACACACACACACACACATACTATGCTGGGATATTGTTGCCTGTAATAGGGAGGAGAGGCTAATGAATGGTCCTGCAGGGAGATGAAGAAATAACAATAAACAACAAGGGATCAACAAGGCCGATTGCTCCTTTTAAAACGACAAACATAATTCTTTACCTTGTCCCTCCCATCCGGGTGACCTTGATCTTAGCTGTGAACTTTGCTTTTCTTACTGACTTCAATGTGGTATCATATAAACGATTGCAAACTTGGTCAAAAGGGGTATATTGCTGGCAATTGATTTTTTCCGATAATAAAATCCGCGTTTAACGAGGTGGCCCAATAGGGGCCGGGTATCCAGAAGTAGAATTGGAGGTACTAGGACGGCCGCTATCGAAAGATGCGCGGAGATCGTGCCGCGGGGTCATATCTCCGGGCGCGGTACCAAAGGGAAATGCACTATCAAAACGAGATGGCCACCCACTGCTGCCATTAAAAACGTCTTCCTCCGGAAGGTTTACGCCGGAATCATTCCAAGGATTGCGATAGCCGCTGTCACGCGACTCCATAGACACAAGCGATGCCTTCGAGGCGTTACTCGATGCATGCTTAAAGAACGAACCAGGAGAACCAGAATGGTTTTTGCGGCCGATAAACGATGAGAACGAAGAAATACTACCGGGTTTACGGAGGCGCTCAAAAATTGACCCCCGTTCACTGGCGTCGTCGGAAAAATTGGGACGCGTAGGAGAGTCGGTAGCAATGGGGGCAGGAGCATGCTGCAAGAGCTTGGAGTCAAAGAAGGGCAATGACTCCTCAAACGAATCTGACTTTGGTCGAGGGATGGATCCCTTAACTGTGTTGGCATCGAGTCCATGGGAGACTAGACGAGAAACAAGGAAATCGATGGCGTCCCTCAGCCCACCAGCGTTGTTCCGGGTATAGCCAAGAACAAGCCTATCTTCGGGAGGCGGCGAGTTGCTTTCCGCGGAAGGCTCCTCGATTGTATCAACAGCGACGTCAACCTCATACTGTTCCTTAAGTTTCTTCCGAACTTCATTGGCAAATTCGGGAGACTTGAAGAATTCTCGAAGATGTTGGGAGCCATGGAACAGGATCTCGTGGGTTTCGGGTACCATTCCCTAAAGAGCGTAAGTCATGCAATATATAACAGAGACGTACAGTATATCTTACCAAGAAGGCGTCAACGGCCTGCGGCACTTGATACTCTGGTCCGGAGATGGTAACAAAATCACTCGCTGTTTCGGTGCTGGGAAAGTCAATTTTGCAGTTCCATTTCTTCTCCAGCTCGTCAATTTCTTTCATTCGAGCAATGAGCTCCCGGTGATAAAGACGGTTTACAAGCACAGTCTCGGAGACAAATTCGGCGTCCTAAAATTCAAAAGCGTTAGCTCAACGGCAGACATAGAATGCAAATCTGGCCCACTTACAACTTTCTCTACCATATCCATGATTTCTTGTTTCACAAGTTCTAAATTCTGAGCATTCCGAGCAGGCGTGCGGCAGATGACGTTCTCAACCCTGATATCATCATCGTCCTTGCTGGCACCGCCGCGATCCATGGCATTGGAGAACTTAACGAAAACGGAGTATTTTTTCATGATACGCTGAATATGCTGGCCTCCGATACCGATAATGCGTTTGTGATATTGATCGGGAACATGGAATGAAATCGATGCTGGCATTTCTTGTTCGACCAAGTCAAGGCCGTTTCTTGCCGCCTCATACTGGGTGGCACACACGTCAATATAGAAATTGTACTCATTAAATCCGTCAAAAATGATTTGAACGTTGCCTTTCAAGAAAAGTTAGTTCGGGATTCATGATCTATCCACGAGAGTGATTACTCACTTTGACCCATGATCTTATTGATCTTTCCATTCTTTTTGCCACTGACGAATTCCTTATGCTCGTTGGCCAGCTCGATTTTCACTCGCATCTGGTATGGCGAACGTTTAACAAATGGGATCTGATGGATGACCATCATTGCTGCCTTGACAGCATCATCGGAGCCATGTATAGTAAATGTCAGTTTGTCAAAGCTGACATCAGCACCGGAGTTGGCACAAATATCAGACAACATGGTTCGGATATCCGATGGAGATGGAGATCGCATTTGAGGCCCATTTTCAGGGAGAATGATCCACCACGTTGCGCCATAAAACTGGCCAGCCTGCATACCCCGTTAGTGCCCACTGAGAATAAAAGATCGTCCAGGAAAGAGCTCACCAAAGCCATCAGCTCTCGAATTGTACGCTCCACCTGTAAAATTTCCGTTCCCTGCACGCGGATCGTGTTGTGCTGGCTGCCAAGCTGAGGGAAGAGAACATAACATCCATTTGCTTCCATGACCTTGCGAACCTTATCGAGGCGGTCAAGTAAAATACTGTCAATTTTGGTTGGAGTAACAGAGACATCCTTTAAAAATATCTTGACACCCCGAACCAACTCATGCAGTTTTTGTTTTGCTTTGGCAATTTGCTCTTGGCTAGCGCCAGTGATGTACACTTCATCGCTAGCACGTCGATAAGCTCCGGGCGGTGTGTATCCATATACACACGGGAATGAAGGTGGGAAGTATATGGCAGTGTCCGTAGCAGCTTCAATAAGCTTAATATTCCGACGTGTGCGGCCGCAGACGAGAGTATGCATCGTCAATTCAAGTTTCATCACATCCACTTGTCGTTTAAGCTTTCGACATGTTAGCTGAAACAGAATTGGGCATTTTTTATGGCGCGTATCAACTTACAATTTGATCAATCATAATCAAAACCCTGGTTTTGGCATGCTCTACACTTTCAACATCGCCGTAAATCGCAATTCTGAAACGGTGGTCAAGCCCATTCTCGGTGGAATATCCATATGAAGATACGATGGCACTATCGGCGTCGACGATTTTTGGGCTCAGCAAGAATATGTCTACACCAGTATAGCTTGCAAGCGTATTTAAGTGGTTCAACACATTCTGCCGTATCGCGTTCGAGCTCGGGTCCATGACAAGGTTCACATCAATATCAACTGTGGCACATCGCTATAATTTAGGTCAGCCAAGTTTCAAAAAGCATTTCAAGGAAGTCAAGGCAAAATTTCCTGCTAACATACCAGAGCAAACGGTGTCTCCTTAAAGATTTTGGCCCGCATTTGATATACGAGATCAGCCTCCCCAGAGATGCAGACATTGGTCACCAACCCTTGTGGCCTTCGCTGCAGAGAAGCGACGGCTTTGGGCTCTGTCGAGGTGACAGTGGCTTCAATTCGGCCTCCGCTAGTTTCACTGATCTGCCGACACAGTTTTCTTAGTGAATCGACATGACCTGCATGGACGGGGATTTTATGGGTCGGCGTTCCCTCGGGAGTCCCGTCAGGGTATGTCCATCGCTGAAGGGCACCTGGCGTCGAATGCAAAACGTCTTCTGGGTCGGGACCTGAGAGATTTGAAGAGAACGGAACATTGAAGGACAGATTGATTGTGGCATCGTTTGAGGGAGGGGTGGGTATAGCTGGGGGAGCAGGAGGCCTTCGGAGCGGATGAGAGCCGGCCATGTCGTGTTGAGGCCGGGACATGCCAAAGGCTGGGGTCATCCGCTCCCACCCATGGCGGGCCTGTCCTGTGAAATTCGATATCTTATGCATGGTGCCAGTTTGGAGCGCGTGATTCCGCTCCTCGGCGGCACTGAGAGAGGGCGGTGGACGGGGCAGGATGGAGAAGGATGAGCGTTCGGCGAGGACGACTGACCGGGGTGGAACACGTTGGCAGGGATCACAAAGGAACGGAGGAAAAGGAAAAAGGGAAAAAGGAAAGAAACACGAAACAAGACGGGAGATGGAGAATCAGCAATTAGCACACCCGATCGCAGTGCTGGTGCTCGAGGGTGTTGTGTGAGGGAACACTGACACTGAAGCAAGGTCTGGGCTGGGCTGAGGCTTTTAGCGGCCTTTTTCACTTACATGAGCCTCTGCACCTGCGCTAATCCCAATCGGGGCTAACCACCAGCGCCTTTGCCTAATCGGGACGGGTGCACGGGCCTCTGCTTGCAAAAGCAACTTCAGAGCGTCAAAGGGAACAGGAGGAAGATGGTTGAACAGCACGAACAAGAGTCGTGTTTCCTGGGGATTTGATCCCTTTTCAATGATCTTCTGTTTAGGATTTCAGCTATTACCGCTGGCTTTCGTTATGCTTTTCTCTCTTTACTCAGTTTGCAGATGGAATGGATCGGTTCTGGAGTCGCTTGTATATGACGTTATCCATCTCCGGGTTGGAGAACACACTTGTCAATCAAGCTCGGTTGGTTCCTTGAACAGGAAACCCTCGCCAGCAACGCTCTCAGGTTCAAGTATCCGGAGTGGATCGGTGCTCTCTAACTCGAGGACTGGCCCGCCTACCCTGCTGCATCCGAGAAACGGAAAGGTTGCCTCCCTATTTTCTATTCTCCTCTTCATCCATTTTACAGGCAGTATCCTAACTTGATCAGGATCTTTAGAGAACGTCTTTGAACAGCCTAACCTGCAATCCTTGCTTGATATCGGATATGCATTAACACCCAAGCCTTCCGCGGAACCCCTCCCCGAACATATCTCCCACCCAACGGATCACAGCGGAAGGGATATAATGCGAATAGGTAGCATGTGAATCTTTTCAAGAGTCTGCCAGGTTCCCGGAGGCTTCCATTTGGGAACAGCTAGGATGCATAGCGTCATCCCAACTTGATGCGAGTACTGTTCGCATGCCGTTCCGATCCCCTACGCCTCTAGGCCACGACTTATAATGATGGTTTGTGCCACTTCACTTTTCCCTTTTTCCCCTTTGAATCACGTAAACCTGAAGGGAAAGGAACTCATTTTATAGGTTGCTTCGGACCGTCTCCCACTGGATCCTGGCACGTAGTCAAATTCTCTAAGGCATCCATAGTGTGTTTTATGTGACTGTCCGTCAATTCACTGTAACTAAGCCTGTGACCGCCATCCAATTCATCAACTAAGGAGAAAAACAGCTCAATGGGCTATTGGATGCGTATTGCCAAGGGTGATATATTTAAGATTCATTGGTATCAATATACACAATTTATCAATTGAGTTAATCATTGCATTGAATGGGAGAAAGCAAAGTGCTGAACCAGGGTATTATGTAGCTCAAGGGAGTTGTTCCATTGAACATTATACTATGTCCGCGAAATTTTTACCGAACCTTTGGAGCTCAAACAATTTTCAAATCAACCAACAAATACAGCAAACAATCCATATACATGCCGAACAAAGTAAAGATAGCAGCTTCCCCCTCACCGATCTAAGAAGCTGGTAACACAAAAAAAAAAGAAAAAGACTTAGGTCAAAAGATGCCAAAAAAGCACTACAGGCGTCATAGAAACATGCATCTGAATGAATATTCATACAAGGAAGAAGCAAGAAATACCAAAGAGATGTGCTTTTTGTTATCAAGAGCCATGGTCCAACTCAAGATTAGTATCGTCGAGAAACTCTCCGAACCACTCCCTGGCCACCTTCAATATCGAGCTTGGCGGTTCCCTCGTCATCATAATACCGTTCTTCTCTGGCATGCCTGGCGGCGGGGTAGCTAACGTGATCAAGAGCTGTGTATTCACGAGTTTGGCGAGGTTCATCGTCGATATAAACACTGACTTCTCGTCGAGCAGGTCTAACGCTCTGCATCCGTATCGGCGGATCTGGAGGATCCTCATAACGGACAGGGGGAGGTCGTACGCTTGACATTCTCACCAGCTCTTCCCTTGGATACGCTGTGTCCTCAACATATGTCGGATGACGGCGTGGTGGATAATCAACGACTTGCACACTTGTTCCGCGAAGCCGAGTTCTTTCATCTATTTCCCGGTCGTATATGCCGTGTTCGCTTGGTACAACTCGTGCATATTCAGGAACACGTCGATACGTCACTGGTGGAGCCATGTCCTGAATATACCTGCGCTCCGAGTGAGGGTTCTCGATTACTGACACAGCTCGAACAGGTGCAGCCCGAATAGGTGGTCCTTCATCATATGGCTCGGCATGCGTTAAGCGGCTAGGTGGAGGCGCCATCCTAGATGAGGGTGCAAAGGATTCGTAATATCGGTTCCCCTCAGCGTCTATGACAATCCTACGTTGCGGAGGAGGCCCCATTGAACGAGGTTCAGGATGCGCTTCGACATACTCCTCGCGGAGTCTCGGCGACGCCGGGCGGCTGTTAGCAACGTATGGTTTGGCATAAGGTGGCGCTAGTTCATCATAATATCTTGGTTTCTCAATTTGCACAGGTCGATCCGCAACGGCGTAAGACGCTGCTCGCACATAACGTGGTGAGGTATCAGCCATAGATTCTGGATAATCATGGATATATTCGGACTGGCGCGCATACTGCATGGTTGCGACGCGACGAAGATCACGGTCTTCCCTCAAGGGTCTCTTGTAAGTTAATCTTGAAGACGATCGTGGAATATTCACATCAGCAGAACCATCCATCTCGTAACCTCTACTACCATGCATTTCGTCATAATAGCCGGTTCGAACACCATTTTCACGTCTGTCACCAACTGGGGTGTATTGAGGCGAATCAATCTCAATATAAGCACTACCTTGGGGAATCCGAGATCTCAAAAAGGTCGGTGCTGGCACCTCAATAAATGGAGGTGGTGATACAGGCTCCGTTTTAATGTGAGGGATGTCAGGGGAGACCGCGGGTCTTCTTTCTTCCATGGGACGCGCAATATACTCTTGCTCACGTCGACGCTTACGAGGTACTAGTGGTTGCACCGGCGCTTCAGGGCTGTCGCGTTCTGAAGCCTGCACAGCCAATCTTCTTTCCGCCTTCCTTTGACGGCGGTTTTGCCGCTGGACCCCTGGAACTTTGGGCACCGCGAGTGGCGATACCCTTGATGGCTGGGGTGCAGCGGGAGATGTAATGTGGTTTCTGACTACTCTCACATTTGAAGCTGGGTATTGATGCCGCTGGAAATCTTGTTGAGGCTGAGAGGGTATGCGGTGAGCCTGGCCCCCATTTGCACGTTCTGATGGAGGGATGTGGACTCCACTTTCCCTTCTGCTGCGCACGATATTCGGACCAGGCGGTGAATATTCTGGTTCTTCAAAAGGACCTGGCTCTTCTCCATCTTTCTGGGTGCCTGTCATGGTAGTTTGCACGGGGGTATTATCCGTACTTCTTGCAGGCATATTGTTCTCAATCGCTTCCAGAGAAGAAGGTTGTGAATCCACATTTACTAATTGCTTCCCGTTATCCAAGTATCGCGGTCCACCCTGATGACGAGCTACATGAGTATCAGCAACTGCATCGTCAGCGATCATTGATTGGGGTTGTCGTCGGGCAATAGGCGATGCCGCTACTGGCTCGTTTTCGGGTGAATCAGGAGCTTTACTCGAATAGAAAGAATTCTCATCGAAGGAATCACTGGCTGCAATGTTCCCATTAGCCCCTTCTGCATCAATCTCTGAAATAGGCTTAACAATTTCCAAAGCTTTTGCAAGAATCTCTGCAACATCGAAATCAGGATTAAGCTCCTGCGGTGAAGGTTTTGTTCTAGCACCTATCCTCCTCTGCTCCACCTGATCACGCAGAGCACGCTCAATCCTTTGTCGTTGTAAATGAATCTCCGCTCTGATAAGATCATCAGACTTAGTTAAGAAAATGGGATCAATTTCTGATGCTGGCTTCGGGACAGTAGCCGTAGCAGTAGACAAAATACTACTAGAAGAAGGACCAGCGCCAGTTACCATTGTCCCTACCGCTGAAGATTCATTCACTGTAGGAGATTTCTGTGTACTGGATGCCAATTGAGTTTCCTTTTGCTGTGCAATCGCTGTTGTCTCTGCTGGACCGGACGGAGTCGAAGGCACTGAAGGACTCTGCACAGATCGAGGAGTGAAGTTGCGGATGACATGCTGAGGGACCTTTAATCTAGGATGATTCCCAGAAAATATTTGATCGCGAACAGTCAAGATCTTCTCGTACTCAAGAATCTCTCTAGAGCCTGGCAGTGGGCTGCCATGGCCGTTCTCGGGCTTCCGGGCGAACTCTGATGCGATCATTGGTGTCTGATCACCTATGTAAGTTCAAAATCCTCACAGGTAATTAGAAATCTGCGCACCCTAGCTCTTGCTAGTGTGGGAGGCAGCAGCTGAGTATTCGGTTTGTGTTGGACTCTGAAGAGAGATGTTGTCAACAAAATTTCCTGGAGTTGATGTTGAAAGTCATTTCGCGTGTGCAGCCAACACAGACACTAAACCTGATTAGTGCTAGTGTCGCCTCGTTCGAGTCCCCCTGAAGTTGGGTTATCAAACATGGAGACGGGATGGCAACAGTCAACACTGATGGACTGCCAACAAGGAAAGCAATACAATTAAAATGCTCTTTTCTCTGGATCTGTGCCTCATTCTTCATCATCTGCAACATCTGGTTTTTGTGTGATTTTTTTAAAGACACTGGCTTTGCTGCCATTTCTGCAGATAACATGGACCAGCAGCGGGGTAGCGAAGATTCCCGACCTGTTTTTTTCTTTGACATTGACAACTGTGTATGTGTGCATATTTTTAAAAAGCAATTGCTAGGATGTTGCTGCTTGACAGAGGCAATAATGACTGCAGCAAATGGTTATTGTTCCAAGACTGACTGGGTTTCATAATTTCGCTGATTGAATAGCTATATTCCCGGGGTAAGTGAAATTTGTCTCCTCAGTGAAGCCTCATATGACTAACACCTTTCTTTATCACTAGACAGTAAAATCCACGATTTGATGCAGGAGCTCATTGGTCTGTAACCTGAGAGTCCCGAGCTGTTTGAGAAAGGCTCCTGACCAGCCAATACTCAGATCAATTCTTTGCCAAACACTTGTCTCTCAGCATCGAAGATGCGGTTATGCTCCACAGTAAATACTACAAGGAATACGGTCTTGCGCTGGAGGGGTTAACGCGCCATCATAAAATTGAGCCATTGGAATTCAACAGCGGGGTGGACGATGCTCTGCCGCTTGACTCCATTTTGAAGGTTGACCCGGCGCTGCGTCGATTTCTAGAAGATTTCGACACCTCAAGGGTCAAACTATGGCTGTTCACCAACGCCTACATCAGCCATGGCCAGAGAGTGGTCAAATTACTGGGTGTGGATGACCTTTTTGAAGGAATTACCTACTGTGACTACGCTTCTCCACCACTCGTTTGCAAGCCCCATGAAAAAATGTTTGAAAAGGCCGAGAAAGAGGCGCATGTGCCAGGCATTGACAAATGTTTTTTCGTTGGTGAGCACTACGATTCTCAAGTTTCATAGTCTTTCACAATACCTATGTTATCCCTCTCCAAAATACCGTGTTTATTGACCAGCTTCTCACAGATGATTCATTTATAAATTGTCGCGGCGCACAAAAGCGCGGTTGGACAACTGTTCACTTTGTGGAGCCCAACCTTCCAGTTCCCCCAACACCAGCTTCGGAATTTATGATTCGAAACCTCGAAGAGCTGCGTGAGCTGTTTCCCCAATTTTTCAGATCGAAGAATGACGCAAATACCGAGTAGTTAACTTTATCCGTTGGCTTTTGAGTTAGGTGCCATATCTCGGGGATGGACATGTTAAACCACTCGAGATGATAGAATCGGATTATAGACAATGAGTTATGCCTCCTTCAAAAAGTTGATTTGCTCTAATCGTCATGTATCGACAAATTTACACATCCGTTCATTGGGATGGTTTCTTTTCGAGAGTGATCTTAAGCAAATCAAACTGTCACTTGAATTGAAAAAGAAATTGCTGCAAATTCCAGTATCGCATATATATACAGAGTGTGTGCATCATTCTCCAACGCCAATACTCCAAGAAGTTAAGCGTTTCCCGGGACAAGCAAGAAGAAAGCAGCAGCTCTTATTCACTCCGCACTAGGGTTTAGGAACGGCAGCGGTTTGGGATTTCCAAATACATCTGACGGAGCAAAGCGCCATGCACCTGCATGGGGCCACTGGAGTATCCATTTCGCCAAATATGGTACGAAGGCCGGAATTGGCGGATAGTGGAGCCTCTCCCCATCTACGGTGAACGTATTGTCCGCGCAGGCTAGGATCATCATCCCGGTTCTGTGATAGCAGATCAGCATGTGCGCGCAGTGGATGGAAAGTAAGAAAATGAGGTTACCTTGTTTTGACCGTAGTAGACTCTGCTTTCTTCGACACAAAGTCCCACACTTTCAGCAGTGCCTTCGAGTCGTATTGCGCTAGATCAAGAAGAGTGGAGATTTCCGCGTGCAGGTGTTTCTCCAAGACGGGGCCTAACGTATCAAGGATCGCTTTGAGCTTTTCTCCTTCATACATGCTTGCGCTGGTAGTGAACGCGTATTCACGGAGTTTCTCGAGGCCTTCTTCAAAATCGTTGTGTTGCTGAATGTTATGGTCCATAAGGCCTTTGACTTCCGTGACCTTTTCTAATTCCGGAAACATATAGTCCTCCTCGGTGTGGTGATGGTGTACAATCTTCTCGTACAGAATTTGATTGAAGACTAGAAAATCGCGAGCCTCCTTCGTGTCACCTTTTACGCCGAGACATTGATTATAAGACGCATTGAAGGACCGTAAAATGGAATTATGCAAACAAGCCATACTCTGCGCAAAATGTACTGCAGCATGGTCTCTAGGAACATCGGGCCGAGTTATGATCCCAGTTTCCGATATTAAAGATAGAGGTGTGTTGGCCCAAGGTTTCGACATATTCAAGACGAGTGAGCAATGAAAAAAGCAGGACAGACTTAAACAATCAGTGCGATTGCAGACGAACAAGTGGAAGGGAATTGGATGCAAATATATAGTTTATTCATCCCTTTCTTTTGAAGTCGGCTCCCGTATTTAGAGGTCTTAACTTAACACAGCCGCATCAGCCATGAGCTGAACCTAAGCCATATAAAAAAGAGTTTCAAGTTCATCACTGCTACCTGATAAACAGACACACCGCCGATTTGATCATCGGCCACTGAGAAACAAGAAGAAAGTTGTCCGCCCCGAACGGGGTGCTGACGATAGCCAGTAAGGCCATTTGGCCTTGGACGCACTATTTGGTTGATACTCGTGAATATCTTCCCACGTCTTCACAGTCCCTAGGTGCCATCCAGCCTTATCCGGGCTGTGCTTGGATTGAAGCGCTTCATCGACGCCATGGCGTTCATCTCGGCTAAACCTTAACTAAGCTAGGCGACTAAAGCAGGATCCGAGATACATCAAAGAGGTGGCTCCAACGAAGGCGCCGACATGTGGACGCAGCGGAGCGTGAAAAGTACGAAGATCGGTTGGCTCAAGCCTATCAAGCAACCTCACCGGCTGGCAGTCAGCATCGTGTCAGTTGGCGGGAAGTCGATGGCAGTTGGACGCTATGAGGGAAGAAAGATTCGGGCAGAGATCATGGGATTAGTCAGCAATGCAAAGGCGGCGCAATTGTCGGCCGGTTCCTGACGGAGCCTTGCCAGATTCGGCTTAGGGGCAGCCTTTGTTTTGCGCATTGAAGCATCCATGCCAAACGGTTTGATGGACTCGACGAGACTGACGCGTTAGTTGCCTGGCTTTTTGGCATCGCGTTCTGCAGTCATGGCCGGCTATGCCGTTGGTCAAGTTATCAGTCTGCCCGACTGTCGGCGCGCTACAATCCGTTATGTTGGAGCAACTCAGTTTTCCCCTGGCGAATGGATCGGGATTGAATTGGAAGAGCCAACCGGGAAAAACGACGGAGCTGTTCAGGGAGAGCGCTATTTTGACTGCGAGCAAAACTATGGAATGTTCATTCGGCCCACTGCTGTTACTGCGATTCTTGAACAGGCAAAAAGAGAAAATGCGAAGCCCGTCCCAAAGCCTACGCCGCAGGATGTCAGGGGTAGGGCCTCCAGCACCATATCGAGAAACAATGTTGGGGCTAGGAGACAAAGCGTACAATCCACTGCTGCGATGAAACGAAAAAGCTCGAATACTAGCAGTCCTTCGCCGGCTTCTAGACCTGCGGCCCAGGGAAGCTCATTGCGGGTAAGGTTTTCTGTCTTGTCGTAGCCCGATGGCAATACCTGACAAGACTTCTAGTCACCTACAAAATCCCCTACCAAGCAACTACTTGAAAGGGCCACTATGCCTTCTCGAACCGCTACCTCTAGAACGTCTCTTTCAGCTCCGAAGAATAGACCTGGGTTACCAAACCGGGCATCAATGCCCCCTCCCACGGCAACGACAACTACAGCGAGGGCTCCGCGACAAGCAGCATTAATTACTCCCAACAGACTATCCAGGCCGGGACTCCAACCCCGCTCGAACGCGAGCTCCCCTGCCAAACGGATATCCCTGAAACAACCAGGGAAGAAATCGATAAGCCCAGCAGGCTCTGGAAGCCCATCAAGCGAAGGCAACGAGGGCTCTGTGAGAATCGACTCTTCATTTCTGGATTCCAAACATGAATCGGCTCAGTCCCCTGGCGCATCACGGCTATCCCTGTCGCCCACGGCTCATCGGCGGTCCATTTCCAACAGCAGCTCCGTCGCTAAAGAGCTGGAAGATTTGAAAGCAAAATTACGTGTTATGGAGAAGAAGCGCGCAGATGATCGGGAAACAATGAAAGCGCTTGAGACGATACAAGCTGAGAAAGAAAAGTACGAAGGGATTATTCAGAAACTACAAGCCAAGTACCAGCCTCAACAACACGAAATCGTACACCTTCGCAAACAGTTAAAAGAAGCAGAATCAAGAATTGAAGAAGTTGAGAGACTTCAGGCCGAACATGATTCGATCCTGGAGATGGCTGCCCTGGACCGAGAAATGGCCGAAGAAGTGGCTGAAGCTATCAAAGCTGAATACGAAGCTCTTAAAATGAAGACCGAGGAGTTGGAGCTAGAAGTAGAGGTTCTCAGAGAAGAAAACGATGAGTTAGGTCAAGTAACTAGCCCTGAAGAAAGGTCCAGCCAAGGATGGTTACAAATGGAACGGACAAACGAGAGACTACGTGAAGCTCTCATACGACTTCGTGATATGACACAACAGCAAGAAGCAGACTTGAGAGGCCAGATCAAGGAGCTAGAAGAAGACATAGAAGGCTATAATGCCCTAAAAGCAAAATATGAAAGCACGAAAGAGCAGTTGGCGGTCACGGAGTCCAACATGGAAGAATTAAAGCAACAGGTGGAGGCTTTAGGCGCCGAAGAAATGATTGAGGAACTCTCGGAACAAAATATGCAATATCAGGAACAAATCAGCGAGTTGAAAGCTGCGGTAGAGGACTTGGAGAATCTGAAAGAGTTGAACGATGAGCTAGAGATAACTCACGTTGAAACCGAAAAGCAGCTGCAAGATGAGCTTGACTATAGAGACAGCATTTACCACGAACAAAACCGAAAAATCACCCATCAAGACGGGGTCATAGAAGACCTAGGATATACGCTGTCGAAGTTTAGAGAATTAGTTACCAACCTCCAAAGTGACCTGGAAGATATGCGAGTATCTCGGCAAATCTCGGAGACAGAGGCGAATGACCTGTCAGTTCGCTCTAAAGCGATGATGGATTTGAATCTAAAGCTCCATGCTTCTGCGGCGAAGGCCCAAATGAAAACTATTGATTTAGAATTGGGTCGTATGGAGGCCGAAGAAACTGCACAACACCTGGACATCATGAAGGAGTATCTGCCGGAGTATTTTGACACCGAACGGAACCCTATCCTAGCGCTTCTCCGTTTCAAAAGAGTTGGGTTTAAGGCTTCACTTATGAGCAATACCATACGCGAACGATTAGCGGAACCCTTCAATTCTGCAGCGTTGGAGCTGGATAGTTTTGCCGCCTATGACCTAGTTGAGAAACTCACATGGATATCTCTTCTATGCAAGAGATTTGCGAAATTTCTCCATGGCTGCTTAAGCGAGGAGTTTGCAAGATTTGAAGGAGCCCTTTACGAGTTAGAGCCTGTTGAACGCATATTAAACGCCGCTATTGAGAGTTTGAAGAAAAGCGAGTTGAACGACAGGAAGTGCGCGGAAGAGCTTCAAAGGTCCGTTGCACTTCTTTCGCATCTTGCGGAAACCCTCATTCCGCCATCCTCCGCAACTCGCGCGGATGAGGTTTATATGCAATGCGTTTTAACGCAGACATATCTGGAAAACACGGCTTCGTCGTTGGGTCAACTAAAACTGGTACTGCAGACGAGATTGACTCTCAAAGAGGACGATGAGGAAGGGCCATTTTTGTTTCAAAAGCTCGATACCTTGGCCAGCCAAGCAAGAGGCTCCAAAGTCGTCAGTGGGAAAGTTATTCGCTCTTTTGATGAGTTAAGGTCAAGCTCGCTTTCCTTGTCGGAATCCTCGGCGGAGATTTTCGAACAGACAGAACAAGCTGCAAAAGAAATCTCTGAAGTCGCGAGACAGCTAGGAGAAAATATACTGCCAATTCTTACTGAAGAGGGCCGTGCAGAGCCTGTCACGTCCAGTGAAGTCATTGCTTCCATGGCTCAAGCAGTCGCGTCTGTCTGTCAGCCATCTACAGCCCAATCTGATACTAGTGACGCACTTGCTTTCCTTGCAAACAAGATTCGGCTACTAGGAGGTCATCTTGAAGTGGCTGGCTCCGTGTCATCAGATCTTTCTCAGACAGTCGAGTTTGAGCGTCTTCCTGCACCGTGGATATCCCGTGCCAAACAACTCAGATCCAAACAAACTGTGTCGCCAGATACAGAGGAGGAGCTCCGCCGCCTTCGGAGCGAGCTCAACAAAGCATCCACGGCACTGGGTCTTAAAGACAAGGTGTCTGATGAACAGTCCATTAAAATTGAGCTCTTAGAGTCCCGAATGCGGGAAGCTGGGAAGAAAGCATCATTGTTTAAGGAGATGGAATCCAAATTAGAAGCTTCTCACTCTAAAGAAGCGGAACTCCTCGATATTATGGACAGGCAGTCTAGAGACATCCAAACTATCGCAAAAGAACGCGACGAGTATAGGAACAAATTGGAGAAATTGAAGCGGGCATCCGGCTCAGATGGAAGCTCAGCTGGGCCTGACGGGGTTATATCCGGTAACGCAGCAGCATCTCTATTTGTGATGCGAGAGAACGACGCCCTTCGCGAAGAGGTTGTCAACCTTCAAGCCGCAGTGCGATTCTTACGTGATGATAATCGGCGAGCACACCTTCTCGACCCGAATTCAGTGCAAAGAACAAACCGTATGCACTCGTGGCTCGATACACCTTTGGCGCGCTCGAAAGCTGCATCCCAGAGTGAATCGGCTGAACGTCTGGCAGCGTCCGAGAGCCAAGATGTGCTCAGCTACCTTGTTAAATTGACGAAAGAATCTAAGCTTGTGGATATAAAATCCAGCCTTCCTTCAGATGGCTCCAGTCGTTTGGCTTGGAGGCCTGTCAAGTCTACGGTGCGCTATAACTCTTTAAAGCAGCGAGAGCGATATGAACAGTGGAGTCAATGGAAAGATGAAGTTGCACATCAGGAGCGGGCCAGAAGTCGCAAAGGAAGCTCGAAACCAGGTTACAGTTTTGAAGCGCACATAGCTCATCGACCTCCTATCAAGGAGCCCTTGCCTTCAAGCAATGTTGGTGTTATTGACCGGGCATGGATGATGCTTGGAATGGAGAAAGACAAGGTAGGTTCGCAGGATATGTCATTCTATGGTTCATCGGGAGATGTGGAAATTATTGATTCATAAATACCCTTTATCTTTCTGAGATCTGTATTTGTCAGTTGGAAGCGATATACCCATGCATGTCTTTCGCCCCGGTTGCTAGCTTGAGGTTCCATTTCGATCTTCTTTCTTTTGAAGGTTCGTTGCTCTCGACTTTGTTGATCGTTTCGCTGGGCACCTTGCTATATACCCCTTTTTGTCGTTATCCTGGGATTCTCAGGTCTATACTATTTCTTTTGGTGGTGAATATATTATGGGACTCTTTGTGCTGTTCAGTCTTATCTTCGCTGCCATCCGGCCACGTACAGTTCAAGTTTCGTTTAGTCCCGACTACCTGGGAAAGAGTCGATCGAATCCTGTAAAACATTATCAGGTGTAGTATCAACGTCTGTTCGTAGAGCTGCCAGGATGGTGGCTACCATGGGAAACCGACCACCTTGTGCTATATGAGCTCCATGAAATCTGCAGACGTGTTTCGCATTCCGGAACAGGGATCTTAACAGCAAATTTTCGGTAGCTTTACGGAGTACTACCCGAGGTCTTCTTGGAATCCCTCCATGCTGGTAAGCTGCGAAGCATGAACCCCGGTCATTATGATAGCACGTTCTGGCGCTATAAACCGAGACCCTACGTAGCTTAACGGACTGTCAAGTGAGGTATGTCTCACAGAAGAATCTGGAATAAGAAAATATTCATCGTTTTATTGTTTTTTGGCGCGTTTGGGCGCCCTGAGACAGGCCAACAACCCGTTAATTAAACTCTAGAGTAGAAAAGGCGGGATGAAGAAGATCTTCACCGGCGATTTGCTTTCCCCCTCTTTTTCGACGCCACATGATGAAATCTGGGGGAGCGAGACCTGGTTGCGGGTAGACGTTCCTTTTTGCGCTGTCGCTGGTTGTCCGAAGAAGCAAAAAGGACTAGGGTCAAGATTGTAACTATCGAATATGGGTTCTACAGAATAAAGGACCTGTACTCCGTATTAGAAGAGATAATGGCATTATTAGAAGAGCGAGAGTCGCCTAGAAATACCACACTTGGACGTGCTCTTTTATTAACGGTCAAAGAGAGTTGAACAATATTCATTTCAGCATATACTTTTGACACTGACAGGATTTCCAGCAGCTAGACATTATAAATTGGGTATATAGAATAGAAGTAGCATGAACCCGCATTTTGCAGATGCGCGAGCACGTACAAATCTGACCAAACGCAAAGATTAATAGTAGAAAATGCGCATGCACCCACTCGCCTTTCTCTCGCCAGCTTTACAATCAAAACGCCAATCCAATGTCATTCGCACCATGTACTTTAGGGGAGTTTGGCAACGAGGGAGTAAAACGATATTGTCCACCTTCGTAAATAGTGGGATACACTTCTTCATAACGTGGGCTGTCTATTTTGCCTTTTAAGACGCCATCCAACGCGAGTTCATAAGTTTTGTCGCTATCTCGGAGAGACCCATGCTGATACAGAGTCCCAGCTGAAGTCATTGAACTTGCCAATGAGTGTGTCCTTCGAGAAGACGTTGTGAAAGTTGTTGTTGTTGATGACACGGTGGAGTTGCTGATTTGTCTGGTTCGTTTGTTATATGATGGATAACGGCTGGGAGGAGTTTCTTGGACAGAACTCGGCGACGACGGCGAATTCATCAGCCAATGTACCAGTGAGTCGGAACGAGGCGGAGGAGTGCTTGGGGTTGACGACATAGCCATGTCCGAGAAAGGCGATGACGAAGTAGACGAAAAGATCACGGGGGGATTCGCTGGGTCATCGCAGCCCAGATATTGTGCTTCCTCATCGATGCCTGCGCCCATGAGCGGTGGAGAGACAGTGGCCGGAGAACTCTGTGATCTACAGTGTAGTGGGCTCCGTTGACTGTTGTGTCTGCTTATTGTAGGAGAGGTCATGGTTTGCGATAATCTCGAATCGGAACGCGTACTTCGGTGCCCGAGGGAGACGCCTTGATCACCGATCAAAGACGACCTGTTTCTTGAGGACCCGACTGGCTTTCGCGGAATGCTGAAGGTAGAAGGTGTGTCGGAGTACCGACGAGAATGGGACTTGAAGGTTGGGGACCACAGCGCCTTGGGCGGGACCCTTGGGCCGTCAAGGCCAAAATCGCTGAATTCGGGTAAATCTGGAAGTTGATTTCCCGACGAATATATACTGAGTTCCAACGGTCGAAAAGATAGACGTCGATTAACTCGGACTGGAACTCGTCTGAAATCAGTCGGTGCGCTTATTTTGCGCCTTTTCTGACGCTTGCTCGAGAAAGAATCCCTGCTCAGCAGGTTTGTTCGTTTGTTCACTCTAGCCGCGAGGTCCCTGCCCTCGTTTATCCAGCGGGATATGCTCAGAGAAGGCGGATGAGGATCATTTGGACCAGGCAAGTCGCCGTAAATAACCAGTTTCATAGGCGGAATTGTCTTGGGCTGTTGATTTTGGTTATTGTAGATTGAGACGACTCGCTCAGCGCCTGGATATAGAGTCAGCACGTTTCAAAGGCGAGATCAAGATCACATCGGTTAAGAACTTGAAGCTGCGGATATATCACTCACCTGGCTTTTGCTCCTGCTGAACGGAAATGCCATTATCATTTTCCGGCCAGACACACTGGAAGCAAGGCGCTGTCCATCTCCTCAGCGCTGAGGCTACCCACTCCATCAGCTTTCCTATATCTAGCGGGCTTGTTCCATGGCAATTTAGCCAGGAGAAGAGCCCCTCAAATTATAGACGCAATAGAGTCAGGGCCCCGAACGAAGCGAAAGGAAGATGCAAAGAAAAGAAGCAGGAGCTCGCAGCTAATATAACTAAACCTCGAGCAGTTCAGACGCTGGGGTTCGGGTGCCAAATGGGTGGCATGGGAATCCCAAGTTGTCCATGACAGACCCAGGAATAAAGCAGTAACTTAGCTGTTTTGGCAGCGGGGTGGTCTCAGCCGTGAAGACTCGCAAAGGAAGCGTTGGACATTATTTGCAGGACATCTTCTACCAGCCAATTGTGGAGCTTGACACCGCATCCACGGGCCATCTCTGTGTCACTGCCCTCGAACAAACTTTCCCGCCATTTGCTCGTGTTTGTGACGGCGACTAACGCAGTGTCTTGAATGGAGACGGCGAGTTGTCAAGTGGGTTTCGTTTAGCGTAACTCTCGTCCATCGGTGTCGATTGGCTGTCATGCAAGTGACGACCATGCAAGTCCAACGTAACCCATGCAAGCCGGAATGGCCATTCAGGTGCTGCGATCGCAATCTTGACTTCGGCAGCAAGTTTTGGATCTCCTGTGTTCCGCGAGATCCTTCGCAGTTTGATGAAAGGATGTAGGGGGTTTTGCAGCATCAGCGCTTGGAGAATGTCTGAGAGTATATCCAAAGTGTGTCATCGCCAGGGGCTGGTGCGAGCGCGCCTATCAGGGACCAGCACTGTTTAGCCCTGGTTTCATTTTGATATCTGCAGATCCTAACCATGCTCGTTGTCTCTCCGGACCCTCCGCAAGCATTTTGACCTTTGGGTGCCAAGATAATGGAGAAAGGTTGCTAAATTTGGTATCAGGTACATAATTTCCAATCAAGAATCGACCAAAAAGCCACAAAATAGAAGCCCAGAGGACATCGCTCCCATAATATCACATTTCCAAAAGAAACACCCTGCTCGCTGGAAAAAAATAATGTATCCAAATAGATCAGCAAACACAGAACTTTCCGTCATAAAGTCCCACGAGTAACATGTATTTGTCTTGTCGGCCCGTCAGTCTAGCCCCAGGCATCCCGTTCTTCATTGAAAACACCATCTCCTACTTGTCGAAGTAACCTTCGTCTTTCATCTTGCGAATCACTATCGTCATTCTCAGGAAGTGACCCTGCTGGCCCTTCTTCAATCCCATTGAGACCCTTCTTTTGGGTTGATGCTTCGCTGGATGATCGGCTTCTGGGTAAAAGAAATAAGAATTAATCTGGGACCAAAGCAAAGAGGTGCCCATCAACTTACATTAGCCGGGTCTCGGGCTTATGGTTTGTCTCTTTTCCGGTAGCACGGGTCCTCTCCCTTTCCTCCTCAGCGGCGGCAACATTATCCACAATGTCAACTAATTGGTCATTTACCGAATGCGATTTGCTTGATGAGCTAGAGTGGCTTGCTTGCCGGTTTGCTTCCGTTCTCTCGGGCTTCTTGGCTGTATTGCTGGCAGAAGAGCCCGGGGACCTTTTCCCTTGAGTGCGCTTTGTTCTATGTCTCGATGACTTTGCGACTTGACTTCCTTCGGACGAATGTTGATACGTGGATGTGGTGACTGACCTGGACCTTGACGAGAGCAACTGCTCTATTGGGACTTCATTCGCTGTGATAACGGGGTACTAATGATGATATCAGAACCCAGGACCAGAACAATCGCCTCGCCCTTACTCACATTCCAATCACCAAACTCCAACGCTCTCGCGTTTAGAAATAATCTTTCATCCTCGTCGTCAAGAGTGATATCGCCAATATCCGTATAAGATTGATGAATATCGGCTCTGCTGTTGCTCCTTGACCAGCGTTGAGATTCTCGTCGGCTCGACGATGGGGAATCTAGCAATGGCGTTCTGCTGTTGGCCTTTCCCGGCTTCGGAATCCAATATTTACCCTTTCCACCTCGTTCATATCTCATCCCATCCATTACCCTAGCCACCCGGGAATGAGATTCTTCATGTGCGATGACGTTATCGCCGGAATCGAATTTTCTGTACTGGTATTTATCTCCGCGGAATGTTTCCTTCGAATCTTGAATGAGATCCTTAATTCCAAACGCATCCCGCATAGCATATTTAATAGGCATCCGTGCCGCTGATATTGCCGGATCAGCGTAGTCGTGCCATGAGAAAGCATACCAGTGAAATACCGCAAATATAGGCATTTCAAAACATATCAAGCTATCCTGAATTGCTGCAGCCAGGTTATCTGGGGTATAGCCGGGTGGGCCATTTGACAAAGCTCCCAGCCACTGAAGAATGGATAGAAAAAAGCCTTGCCAGTACGAAGCGAAAATGACAAGTTTTACGCAAAGGAACTTGGGTATAGGCCGGAAGGGCTTGAGATCGTTGTGCATACACACCCAAAAGAGCCCAAGCGAATAGAGACTGATGGTCACACTAATATTGTACACGATTCCAGTCCAAAGGTAGCCGGAGGATACGCCAAGATAGCCTTCTTGATATGTGCCTGTCGCTCTCATAATGACGGTAACCAGGGTAAGAATGGGCTTTAGCCACACATACTGAAGTATACCGCGTTTGATCGCAAGAAAAGTATGAGGATCAGAAATATCGACTTTAGGGAGGCATTGATTGAGTGGCCATGTATGTTGCACGGGCGGCCGGCCATGAGTCATGATAATAAGTGCACGTTCACCACCAAGGAAGTTAATAAGGAGTTGAAAAAAAGTGTAGATCGTGAATGCCTAGCAGTTCGGGTCAGAACGAAGCTCAAAGCAAAAGAAAGTAGTGTGCACCTCATAGATATCTCGAACCGGGGCAATCCAATAGGAAGTTTTCAATGAAATTATGCTTGTCCAGGAAGACACCGAGTATATTGGAACCCTAAAATTGGTTCAGGAATTGTGTAGTCGGGATGTCATGGGACAATGCACGTACATCAATAAGATTCGAACGACATATCTTTGGAGGAGCGGTTTCCGGTAATTTTTCCTGTCAAGATCGTTCAGTTTATTCCTATATATGCTGCCAAACGAAAAATTCCTCACATTTGTAGGAATATCGACCTAGTCGAGAATTCATGTCAGCGGGTGCCCGACTTTAGCGAAAGCAAGAAACATACACAAAGGAGAGCAGAGATGCAACCAGCGAGGCAACACCAGCAACTATAATAGTGGCCTTTGCAAGGCTCGAGCCCGTGCCTCCAGTCATTGACCGAAAATCCATGATTGGCGTTGTTGGCTAGACGTAGGAAGATCGAGAGGAGGGATCGGGACGTGCAACAAGTCCATGCCCAGAAGCAGGAAGCAGGCGATTGTGCGGTCTATACCATTATCCACAGACGCTGGATCCCAGTCAATGCTCTTAGCGACAACGGAGACAGTATCTGGGGTCGGGATATCTCGATTTGTCGCTCTGATATTGAACTGGTATGTAGCTTCTGACCTCGCGAGTGTAGCACGCGTGTTGCTGCGTCATTTGATCGCCAAGACCGTGGTGACAAAGCACAGCTCCTGGAGTTCGTTCTCAACTCCAACACTCCGCGGTATTCACATTGAATTTCTGGAGGACGAAGGAATGAATCACAGCTGTTGAGGAGGAGGTTCACGATATCATTGCTGCTTCTCAATGATGTTGTCGATAATACAAAAGGCACGGGTCCAATGTCATCACCGACCCGCCTGCCAATCGCAGAGGGCAAGCTCACTGCCCAACCCTTAGATGCAGTGCCTCAGTTCAACTGGTAATTAATCATGGATTTCGGATTCTAGCACTGGCCAAGCTGATGTTGAAAAATTAGGGCGTTCTTGGTGGAGCTTATTGTTTGCGGAATCTTGTAAGTTCCTCCATTTACACTGTAGGTTTGAAGCTTACTGACAAGCAAATGTTGAAGGTCGTTATTTTTCCTCTTCTATTTCAATAGATTGTTTGCGACACTTTTATCTTACGGGATTCGAGCGTATACGTGGCACTACTACCGTATTTATATTGATATTCATGCGCTTCAAATATCGCTGTTAGGCGGCAGAATCTTCTTCAAAGGCATTCGCTACCACGGGGAGAATGAGACGATATTGGTACATTCGGGCTATATTACCTGGAGATACTGGCTGCACGTCGTTCGCGACACCGAATTCGCTCGAGACCGAACATCTTTGGCCCCTAGCGAATCCAGGCCGAAGTCTGAAACAATCGAACGAGAAAGTGGAAAAGGCCTCAACTACAAGGAACGCACAACGGAAGCAATAAAAAAGCAGAGCCAGCTACCTTGTCGAATAGAGATCACGCTTCAGGGCGTAGAGTGGTTTGTCTACAATAGAAGTGCAGCATATGATACAATCCTTGCCGGGCTCCACAGTCTGAAGAAAACAGACCTACCGGACGTCAAGAATGAAATTGCCGGAGACAAAGGAACTAGCACGTCTATAGAGGAAGCTAAGTGCTTCCAGGCTCAAACGCCGAGTAAACAAGATGATGGTCCTGAATCCATCCAGCAGAAAGCGCCATCAACTCGACAGGATTGTCTTTCTTCAAAATCGGAATCCTTGTGTGATGCAGCGACTGATTTAAACCCGCCCGGGTTTCTCTCTTTGCTTCCTGTTTGGGTTAACTGCCACAAAGGAGCTTTGGTTGCTGGGAACGAGCACACCAAAACCATTCTGACAGCAACCTTTGAAAATGGATTTGGAAGTATAGATGCTGGTAATTCGGGCCCGCTTGACATATATAAACAGATCTTTGAATTTGAACTGCTGCATCCTGTCGTACAGTTTAAGCAAAATCCAGATTTCAAACAATCCCAAACAACCGCGGCGAAAAGCTCTGGGCGTGAGGATAGTGATCCGAGCAAGAAAAGTCGAAGAGAGCACCTCCATTGGGCTTTTCGACAACGCAGACGAAAAGTATGGCACAGCTTCCACTACCTCGTTCCTTATTTTCAGAAATCGGTAGAATCATTCCGAGTCCATCATAAAGGTTCGAATCAACCTAGATCATCTCAGCAGTTATTCGATACTTTGCCCGGGGAACCTCATTGGCTGGGTCTCACGAGGTATCTTGACGAGGAGAGCCGCAATGAGCATGAGGGCTGGAATGCTGTTGAATATGGGCGCTTTTCCACTCTGCTAGATTGTCCTAGCATTGTTTTCCGGTATCATTGGGATATTCCTGGCAAAGTATCGGCGCAGTGCATAGACCCAGCTTCGCCCGTTCACAGAATGTTACATGATATCAACGGTGCAGACCCTCCCGAATGGGGCATACATTTGGTTGTGAAGGGAGGGATGATAAATTACGGCCCTTGGGCAGATAGAGAACGTGCGCAGCTTCAGGCAATCCTTTTTCCTAACGCTTATCGGGATTCCGAGACTGCTGCTCCCTTGACTCCTGGGAGCTGGAGACAGAGCACAAAGTTATCTTTCACCGTCAACTTTGACGATGAGACGAACTTACGGATCCCAACCAGAGAACCTTCCAAAGACTGGATATGGAAAAGTAAAGCACACGCGGTTGGTTCAAATCTTAAAGACCAGAAAGAGAAGAAGCATCCCCGGGGCAAGGAAACTGATAAGGGAAATCATGGTCCCGATATTCGACCATTTGGTTGGCTTGCCCTGGTGCTAGACTCGGGATCGAAATTGGAATACCAGATGGATATGTTTGCAACATCAACAGGATACTGCAACCGACTTGTTCTTGATTTACAAGGCAGCAAGGCGACGTCGAGCGTTAATCACGGCGTTCTGTGGCATTCCGGGCCCCAGAAGATATCCTGTGATTTATCCAATCCTTTGGAATGGAATGCCTTGCATACTTGGTCATTCAATGTGGATAGTGACAGTTTGGAGCTATTCTTGATACGGGATCATATTTTCCTGCTTACTGATCTTGTCGCCGACTGGACTTCGGGCCCCTTCCCAGAATTTTACACCTTCGTTCCGTTTCAGTATAATATCCGTCTTTCATGTGTGGGCGTTAAACAATTCATGAATGTCAACGATTCCAATATCATCAACAACCCTACCGATACTGATGATAACTCTTTTCTGATACTCAAATCGGAATCTCTAGTTTGCAACGTACGAATCCCGGGTATCAACTATAGACCAAAGCACAATGCTATCCCTTTTGACATCAGGCTCGCAAATGGCACTATTGAATACTCAGTTCCCCGTTGGAATACTCACCGTTCGTTTCTGGAACATCCGTGTGTTGCGTCTACGGATAACCTTAAGATGAGTGGCAGCTACACATTCAATACTTCTACCTCCCCTGCCTTGACGGACGTTCTTGCTCTCGACGTGTTTGGAAGTTCACCAAAGCTATATATTTACGGGTTCGTCGTGGACACTTTTTTAAAAGTGAAAGAAAACTACTTTGGCGACAATTTGCATTTTAGAACCTTGGAGGAATTCCAAGAAATGGCCCGTCTCAAGGATGCGCATCTGCCAAATACGACCTCAAGTAAATCGAATGGCCTTGATGTCATCTTGGGTATTCATTGGCAGGACTGTACGGTCTTACTTCCTAGCAACCTTTACGACCAGCTTAACTGCATAGCTTTCGAAGCGGCCTCTCTTGACGCAGATGTGCGATTCACAAACTATTACATGGATCTTCAAGCATCTTTCAGCCCAATAGCGACATCTATACGATCATCACAGTCCGACAAATCAACATCCAGAACAGAACTTTTCATAGATGGATTGTGCATATACGGGCACAGACTCTTTGGACTGCCACCCGCTGAACCAACCTATGTTTGCAACTGGGATTTTGAGGTTGGTCGAATTGGAGGAGAATGTTCTGTTTCCTTATTGAAGTGTCTTGGATCCGCACTGAGATCCTTTGCGTATTCCATCGACGATGAGGAAAACTCGTTGCCTCCGCTCAATCCAATTGTGCTGCACGATGTGGTATTTCTGCGAGCGAAAGTTGACCCGATCAACATATGGGTACTATTGGACTCAACGGCATGCCTTTTTAGTTCCGGCGCATTAAATCTCGACTTCAATGACTGGGCTGGCGCTAATTTTTCGGAACGTCTTAATCTATATCTTCCAGACATAACATTTGCAGTCGTTGATCAAAATTCGATATCACGGATTGAGGGTTTTTCATCTCACTTGGTCAAAACTTATGCTTATTTCCATACATCTGTCAACGCGAGAATGGCAGGACGTAAGGCGAATTTCGCGCAATATCGTGAACTTCAACAGCGTCATGTTAGAACCCATGACAAACCCACTCGGAGAACTCCATGGCTACTCTGGAATGACCAGGATAACGGCGCTGCGTTCTCCAAAGAAGAAGAGAAACAAACCACAGTATCTATGCCTATTCCGTTTATGCCGCCTCCTATTCGAGGGATGTATGGTTTATCTCCTGGTGCCATGTCACCAGTTTCAAATTCCCGTGATTTTCGCCCAAAGCGTCCCAAAAGCCAACTTAGCGCAGAGAGTAGCATCTTTGCTCAAGAGTGTCGCAAAACGACCACTTCCAGAAAAGGGCTTTCTAGTGCGTGGGCGGCGCCTAACTTTCGTTTCCAGAAAATGAACTTGGAGCTTAGCGATCTTCCTGTCCTGGCTTCCTTCGGCAGCTTCGATGAGGACGAGGCCAACAGGACCGATGATTATCAGTTTGTTCCTGATGAGTTGGATGTTGATATCACCCAGACTTACTTGCATCTTAATCTAATATCGGGTTTCAAAGGGTTTTGCCGCCCCGAAGCTGTTTCTGCTCTGAAAACCTTACTCGAAAATCTCCAGCCCAAGCATCCTATTGAAGTTATCGATGATCTTCAATCAGCAGTTATATCAGATATCCTAAGCCATACAAAGCATTTGGCGAATCCCAAACGGGTCATGAAATTAAGTTTTCAGTTGCCCGCATGCCGTGTAAGGTTTATCAACACCCCCATCGGTTCCGGAGAGTGCGGAGTGGTCGGTGATAGGGATAAATTCGATTTGGAAGCTCTGAAAATGCGACTTCTGCTCAGCAAAAGCACTGAAAGAGAAAAAGATACAGTGAAACCGAAGCAAACGGGGCTCACGGTTCACCTTAAGTCGGACTCTATATCATTGTCAGCTGTTACAGAAACAGTTGAGAGCTTCGAGAACTGCAGAATTTTTCACTTCATAACGGAGGACCTTGTAATTTGGTCCGTCGCTGGAGAAGCAATACGTTCACGAGCACAGATTCAAGATATTGGCCTGATGTTCCCGAGCGAGTCTGTGAAACACCTAGCGAACTTTTGCCAGCGAACAAATGCGTTGGTAGATTCGGTCGTCACTGTCGGGCGTATCCCTATATGCCAGAAACAGAGATTGCATTCTCTGGTCTATCGTCTTACCAAATTTGGCTCCACGACACCTGACCCTCAGTTTTTAACCAGGCCATCGTACGTCTTGCGCGCAGCTGAGGAACACTTGCGAGTAAACGATTCATGGAAAATTCTTTCGAGGCTCCGGAATATTCTGAAATCTTTGCCAGAGGAAGAAGCGCAACGACTCGTATCACTTTGCATCGACAACACTATTCCCTGCCCGCTCGATTCGCGGTCAATCGTTCTATCTAATTTCGACAAATGGCGGACCTGGGACCTCGCTCACGTCAAGAAAAGTTACGTGATGCAAGTGATCTGGGGATCAACCGAGCCAGGCAGCTCCGATGTCACAGACTGGCCTCCAAAAGATGTATCGCTCTTTGTTCGTTCGATGCGGATCTCTTTAGATCCGTTGCTGAACGAGAATCTTGTGCTTGTTGAGAACCTGTCTACTGTGATTTTGGTTAGACCTAGCATTCGAACAATGTCCGTTCAAAACTATTGCTCAAAGGCTTCGATGAAGCTAAAATGGGAACTTATCAGGCTGCTGGAGGAAAATCTGGACGCCATTGCAGGAGCCCTTTCGCAAAAAAGCGATGACGTCTCAACATCTATTGGAACGAGTAGCAATGACAGCATTCAGAATTTCCATGTCCTTCTGGTAGCTGATAGTGCTTCTGCTATTCTTGACGGCATAAATTTGAGGATCTTTTTGCTAGGAAATGCACTTAAAGGCTCCATTAGCCATCATTCAGAACTTGGCGAACAATCAAGAAAGTCAAGCGCTGTTTTTGCTTTCGAGTCTGCATCGGCAGAGTTGACAAGCAGAGCGAAAGAGCTAATGTCTTTACGACTCTTTCGTTTAAATACATTCCTATCTCATGTTTCGTCAGAGAAGGGCTCTGTTTCTTCCCACGATTGGAAATGCAGCGCTCAGTGTCGAAGCTTGAAATACGACATGGCTGAAGACCCTCTTGGTTTGATTCAGGTTGCTGATCGTTTCGTAGAAGACGAAATCAAGCACATTCTGCAGATGAATGCCGGGTTTGGTCGTCAGAACGAGTCAAATCCGAAACAAGACAGCTCTGATATCCATCTCTTCCATATTGCCACCTTCCTTGACGACTATCAGATTAATCTCATGCTTCTCCCATCGATAACATATGTGATATCGGGTGATGTGGTTCGACTCTCGCTTGCACCAGCAGCTGCCTCCTCTTTAGAAGTGGATTTTGACATCAAAAGTAATACGCATACGCTTATATCTAATAAAGAGCGCAGAGAGCCGGTGTTCTCGTGCTTGACCATTCCTCCTATTAATGGACGTCTTGTCAAGTCTTCCTCGAATGGCCGGGCAGCTTTGGATATCTACTCCACCATCGAGTTCATCAAAGTTGACGCAGACTCAGTAAGGAATATACTGGGTGCAATTAGCGGGCCCGAAATATCGCATTTCGTATCAGATTTCCAAAATGACCTCCGAATTCTGAAGGAAAATATTGGCCAGATTGCTCCTCGTCGGTCCACTCCGCCTGCTGAACGCCCCAACACCGAGACACTGGGTCTCGCATATAAACTGAGACTAACCCTTGCCGGCATTAATGTTCATTCCAGTGCCCCAAGCTTGCATTCTGAAAATTCTTTTGCCGATATGAATCTCGGTTTCGGTGTTGTTCAGATAAACCTAGAAAGCACGCACTCACATGACCTTGAACCCGACTTACCACAACTCGATGTGAGCCTTTCTCAAGTGGTTTTTGATTTGAAGAGACGTGAAAGAGGCCAGATAAAATCGTTCGGCAACCTAAGATTAAGCGCCCAGCTCTCGGGAACATCACGGAGAAACGACAAAGGAGAGAGCATACGATACTATCATCTTCTCAGCAGATGTCTGCAAATCGAATTGTCTGCCGAGGCGGCTTCTACGATGGCTGACATCGCTGCTCATTTGCAGGAGCGCATCAAGACGCTTGATATGTCACAAGAAATCAAACATTTGCGAAAGCTGCGGCGAATCCGATCGAGACCAAAAGATCAGGCGGCACAAATCCCTACAATAAGTGTGGACGATTTTCCAGGCCGAACAACACTTTTAGATGCTATATATTCTGTGGATCTTTCAAATATCCAATTAACCTGGTTGGTTTCTACTGCTGGAGACCTGGCCCAGGGAAGGGAGGCAGAAGACTTCGTCTTTTCCGTCAGAAGGATTGGGCTGGCGACTGCAAGGCGAACCACCGCACGTTTGCGAATCGAGGATATGCAGTTACAGATGGTGCCTATATCAGACGACAAGAAAAAACGATCACAGAATTCTGCGCTTTTGCCTGAAGCAGTCTTCGATGTTGCGTATCTAACATTAGGAAGCGAGCGCCGACTCGCCTTTCAAGCGGCCGGCAAAGTGTTGGATATCCGGATGACGTCGGATTTTGCCGTTCCGGCAAGTATTCTTCAGAGATCCCTGGCCTCGGCTAGCGAGTGCTTCCGGGCAGCAAAATCTCGTTGGGGAAGGGATACGCCATCGGAGTCGGAAAAGAAAGCCATTGGCCCCAATATCAACCAGTTGACCTCTCTCCTGGTGGATGCTGATTTTGCCGGTGCGGCGCTAAGCTTGCAGGGTAGGAATTGTCGCCAGAACGAAGGTGATATAACAACACCGAGCGCCAATATAGGTTCGAGTGGAGCCAAATATTGCCAGTATTTTTCACAAGATACAGCACCGGTCGCGACATTGCGTGCACCAGGAGTTGCAATCAAAGTCCAGTTCAAGGACACTGAAGGAAAAGATCCAACTCTCAATGCCGAAATCAAAGTCGCTGCGTCCACCAATGTTCTTCACCCCACTGTTGTGCCATTGATCACAGAAATCACAGCAAGTGTAAAAGAGGTTGTTGGAGACCCGAACCAGGACAATAATGAAACCTTGTATGCGCAAATCACGGAGAAGGGATTACAAGCTAAAACTATCGGAGCAACCGACCCTACAACCATTCTCGGGCGCTGCAAACTGAATATGGGACTGAGAATCTGCAAACAGGAATTCACCCTTAGTTGCCAGCCGATTGCTCGAGTTGCCGCAACCGCACGTTTTGAGGATAGCCACATCACGGTAAACACAGTGCAGTCCGCAGAAAAAAGGAGGTTTTTTGCTGTTTTGATAGCATTCAACAAGCTCCAGGCATCAATAAAACATGTCTACTCCAGCGAATCTACGGCAAACTTTGATGTCGACTCCATTGTCGTGTCCCTGATGAACAGCAAGCATGTCAGCTCCAGCAATGGCATTTCGGCAATTCTCAAGGTTAACCCAATGCGATTGCAAATCAATGCCAAGCAAGTCCAGGACTTTATGTTGTTTCACGAGATTTGGATGCCTCTAAATAGTCCATCCAAATCGCAGAGTGTTAAGCCGTCATCGCCCGAAGGGCAGGCATATCTTGTTCAGCAATACCAGCAGATGGCGTCAGCTGAAGCATTCCCGTGGAACTCGACGATTGCAATCGAGAAACTGGATGTTCAACTTGACCTAGGGCAAGTACTCGGGAAATCGGAATTTACCGTTAAAAACCTCTGGCTTTCATCCAAGAAGAATTCTGACTGGGAACAAAATCTTTGTGTTGGGTTTGACAACATGAATATACAAAGTATTGGACGACTGAGCGGATTTGTGGAGCTCTCACAGTTCAAGATCCGTACATCCATTGAGTGGATAGACGGACAGCATTCCACGTACCATACTCCCCTAATTCAAGCTGCCGTTGGCTTCCATCGACTGCAATCAAAAGTATCATTTGAGTATCAGCCATTTTTGGTGGCAGACGTGAGCTCGTTTAACTTCTTGATGTACAACTTTCGCGATGCCTCAGAAGCGCACAGTGATCGTCTCGTGAGCATTCTGGATGGTGGAAAATTCCAAGTATTCTGCACCACATTGACTGCTTCGCAAGGGTTGGCCCTCTTTCAGACTCTGCAGCGATTGATCCAGGACAAGCAAGCCGCATACGAGGCCTCTTTGAAGGAGATCGAAGGTTTTATTCGACGCAAATCTACCCTAAACCTATCTTCCATGGGCCAGCAAACGGAATCTACGGCAAAAAGCGATCCTAGCGAAACCAAGATGCCTATATCATTACAAACAAATGTCGTTGTCAATCTGAAGGAAATTAAAGTCGGCGCATTCCCAAACACGTTTCACGACACCCAAATTTTTAAACTTGAAGCACTGGATGCTGAAGCACAGTTTTCTGTTGCTATTCAGGCCGGGAAGATACACAGTGGTTTGGGTTTAACTCTTGGGCAACTGCGTGTAGCCCTTTCCAGCGTTAACCGTCCCATTGAGATTATGTCCGAAGAACTACATGTTGACGATATCGTCAACAGGGCGGCTGGATCGCGCGGTGGAACTATATTAAAGGTACCAAGGCTCGTGGCGACAATGGAGACCTGGCAAACGCCCACGTCTAATCATATTGAATACGTCTTCAAAAGCGCATTTGAAGGCAAGGTTGACGTCGGCTGGAACTATTCGCGTATTGCCTTCATTCGCGGTATGTGGGATACACATTCACGCGCTCTTGCAAGCAGACTGGGCAAGCCACTTCCGCAGGCTGCTGTTCAGATTACTGGGGGACCGGAGGGCAAGGATGGAGAGTATAGCGGCCACGAAAAGATCACGGCGGTGGTGAACGTACCTCAGTCGAAATACACGTATACGGCGCTGGAGGCACCTGTGATCGAAACACCTCAGTTGCGTGATATGGGCGAAGCGACTCCGCCGTTGGAATGGATTGGATTGAATAGGGATAAACTTCCCAATATCACGCATCAGATTGTTATTGTTACCTTGATGGAGGTTGCAAAGGACGTAGAGGATGCTTATTCCAAAATTTTGGGCACATAGAACGGGCGTTACAAGTATTCCGGGGAGTTGGGAGGGCCGCCCATCATTATTCTTTACTACCTCTGAGTAGTCTGTAATAGTAATTAGCATAAGCAGTACGGAGAAGCAATTGTTTTTGGCACACGGATTCAGAGTCACCACAAAGTGCCAACTCAACATCTTCGCCACAGGGTGCCACCACTTGCTAATCAAACCTTCTAGGGAGTCGATTGCGATCTTGCGGTGAGCCTAGTTGGGCTCGCCGAATATTAACTCGCGGCTTGACTCATTTCCTATACGAAAATGCAATTCATTCGAGTCTGTCTCGTCCACGACGTATCCTTTCGAGGAAGACTGGCGTAGATGGCGATGTTTGTTGTGACTCACGGTACGTCGAAGCTAGGTAGGCAGTGGGAGTGAACCCGTGGAAACACTGGATGATACTCCCAGCCTCAGAGAGCAAAGTCACCAAAAGTACCTCGACAGCAGATTTACTGCAGAAATGGCAGTGAGGGGTACGAGGCTGCTACATGTGCGGGGTAACCTCGCAGCCAAAAGGAATGAAGCAATGCTTACTAATACGGTTTGCCCAATCAGGGATCGGCCCACCGCAGGAAACCGCACAAGCCCCTCCATGCACAGAATCGGCAAAAATTCTGAATTAGTAACGCCCACTTCGCCTTTTCTTCCCACTCTTCCTCCCTCCCTCTTCCCTCCTCCTCTCCCACAACCATCCATCCTCTCCAGCTTCAGCTCATTTGTGAACTGGCTGTTTCTTTTTCAAAAAGATTCTTCTTCAACTAACAAATTGGTCAGGTCGAGAGCTCTCGATCCTGATTACTTTTGGTTGATTGATCTTTTCTTTTTCCGAGAGATATCGAACCCCGCCTCTAAGGCATTGAAAACCTAGAACAACCGTCAAGATGGTCAAGTATGTCGCACCTCAGCACCCATCTCTTGTTTGTTCCAAGGGAGCAGATGGTCATGGAGCCATTCTTGCTCCCGCAATCTCGTGTTCTAAATTGAATCATATGGCTAACAGCTTTGTTTTATTTCAGCTTCACGGTCGAGGAGGTACGTACATACAACGCAAAACGCAGAGGATCGCGAGCCCATGGCAGGCTGGTGGAATGGATATTGCTTCTCGATGCTGACCATTGATTGCATAGATCCGTCAATTGATGGACCGTCCCGCCAATATTCGTAACATGTCCGTTATTGCTCACGGTAGGTCGATTCCACTGGAATATATTCGGTGGAACGCGTATTAATTATTGGAATAGTCGATCACGGAAAGTCTACTTTAACCGATTCCTTGGTTCAACGAGCTGGTATTATTTCAGCCGCCAAGGCGGGTGAAGCCCGTTTCACAGACACTCGTCAAGACGAGCAGGATAGATGTATTACCATCAAGTCCACCGCTATTTCCCTTTATGCCCATCTCTCAGATCCAGATGATATCAAAGATATTCCCCAAAAGGTCGATGGCAAAGAGTTCTTGATCAACTTGATCGACTCTCCCGGTCACGTTGACTTCTCTTCCGAGGTCACTGCTGCTCTTCGTGTCACCGACGGTGCTCTTGTCGTCGTTGACTGCGTTTCTGGTGTTTGCGTCCAGACTGAGACTGTGCTCCGCCAGGCTTTGAGTGAGCGTATTAAGCCCGTCTGTATCATCAACAAGGTCGACCGTGCTCTTCTCGAACTTCAAGTTTCCAAGGAAGATCTCTACCAATCCTTCTCCCGTACCATTGAATCCGTCAACGTCATCATTGCTACTTACTTCGATGAAGCCCTTGGTGATGTCCAAGTTTATCCCGATAAGGGCACAGTTGCCTTCGGCTCCGGTCTTCATGGCTGGGCTTTCACCGTCAGACAGTTTGCTGTCAAGTATGCCAAGAAATTTGGCGTTGACAGAAATAAGATGATGGAACGTCTTTGGGTGAGTTATTTGAACTATATTCGTTCTCCCCTGAGTTCTTTCTGATTTTGTATACAGGGCGACAATTTCTTCAACCCTAAGACCAAGAAATGGACCAAGAACGCAGAGCACGAAGGCAAGCAGCTCGAGCGTGCTTTCAACCAGTTTATCCTTGATCCCATCTTCAAGATCTTCAACGCTGTCACTCACTCCAAGAAGGAAGAGATCACCGTTCTCCTTGAGAAGCTTGAAATCAAGTTGACCGCTGACGAGAAGGAATTGGAGGGCAAACCCCTTCTTAAGATCATCATGAAGAAGTTCCTTCCAGCTGCCGACGCCCTTTTGGAAATGATGATCCTTCATTTGCCATCTCCCGTTACTGCCCAGAAGTACCGTGCCGAAACTCTGTACGAAGGTCCTGCTGACGACGAGGCCTGCATTGGTATCCGTGATTGTGATGCCAAGGCTCCTCTCATGCTTTATGTCTCCAAGATGGTGCCGACCTCTGATAAGGGTCGTTTCTACGCTTTCGGTCGTGTCTTCGCCGGTACTGTCCGCTCTGGTCTTAAGGTCCGCATTCAGGGACCCAACTACACCCCTGGAAAGAAGGAAGACTTGCACATCAAGGCTATTCAGCGTACCATTCTTATGATGGGTCGTTTCATCGAACCAATTGAAGACGTTCCTGCTGGTAACATTGTCGGCCTGGTTGGTGTTGATCAGTTCTTGCTCAAGTCCGGCACCCTCACCACCAGCGATACTGCCCACAACTTGAAGGTTATGAAATTCTCCGTCTCCCCTGTTGTCCAGCGCTCCGTCGAAGTGAAGAATGCGAACGATTTGCCCAAGCTCGTAGAAGGTCTCAAGCGTCTGTCCAAGTCCGATCCATGTGTCTTGACCTACATTTCCGAATCTGGTGAGCACGTCATTGCCGGTGCTGGTGAGTTGCATTTGGAAATTTGCTTGAAAGATCTTGAAGAAGACCACGCTGGTGTTCCTCTCCGTGTCTCCGATCCTGTCGTCTCCTACCGTGAGACTGTTGGCGCAGAGTCCAGCATAACTGCTCTATCCAAGTCCCCCAACAAGCATAACCGTCTCTATATGAAGGCGCAGCCACTTGGCGAGGATGTTGCCAATGCTATTGAAGCCGGCAAGATTAGTCCCCGTGACGACTTCAAGGCCCGTGCCCGTGTGTTGGCCGATGATTTCGGTTGGGATGTTACTGATGCACGAAAGATCTGGTGTTTCGGACCAGACACTACCGGTGCCAACTTGGTTGTCGACCAAACTAAGGCTGTTCAATACCTCAACGAAATTAAGGACTCGGTCGTTTCTGGCTTCCAGTGGGCTTCGAGAGAGGGTCCTGTTGCTGAAGAACCAATGAGATCCTGTCGCTTCAATATCTTGGATGTCACTCTTCACGCCGATGCCATCCACCGTGGTGGCGGTCAGCTCATCCCCACTGCTCGTCGCGTCATTTATGCTGCTGCTCTGTTGGCCGATCCCGGAGTTCTCGAACCCGTCTTCTTGGTCGAGATTCAAGTGCCAGAGCAGGCCATGGGTGGTATCTATGGTGTTCTTACTCGTCGCAGAGGTCACGTTTTCGCCGAAGAGCAACGACCCGGCACTCCTCTCTTCACAGTTAAGGCCTACTTGCCAGTCAACGAATCCTTCGGTTTCTCTGCCGATCTTCGTTCCGCCACTGGTGGTCAAGCCTTCCCACAGTCAGTGTTCGACCACTGGCAGATCCTTCCAGGTGGTTCTCCACTCGACCCAACTACCAAGCCTGGTCAAATTGTTCAAGAGATGCGTAAACGCAAGGGTATTAAGGAAGTTGTGCCTGGTGTTGAGAACGTAAGTTTACCACGGTTTTATCCCGTATCGTTGAAATTGATTTTTGCTAACATAATTTCCAGTACTATGACAAACTGTAAAAACTTCATTGCGAGAGTTAGACTCCTAAAAAGGAATCCATTGTTATTGATGGTCCGTTTCACGAATTCGATGATCTGGGAATGCACCTGGTAATGAGGAAACGATAAAACACGACCAGGGTTGTCTGGATTGTCGTTCGACATGTGTCTTCCAAAGAAAAGAAAAAAAAAGGGAGCCAGGCCAAGACTGCTCGCTTCACCCGCTTCTCTCAACCACACATTCCCGCGCTTGGGGAAGGAAGAATACCCCGGAGCTGGGGGGCGGCTTTAAGGTTCTTGCAATGTTGTGTTTTCCAGCTTGTTTGCTTTATTTCTCTCTTTTTCTGTTTTCCAATTGTTGATATCGCTGTTTTGCACTATTTTGTCATAGGTGATATCTAGGGAAAAATAGTTAATTCAGTGATGATCATCAATATGTTTTGGCCCAAAAGTACTCCGTAGTTGCGTATCTCTGACTCTAGAGTGACTAGCCCAGTGAATAGGGGCGTACTTCCATACATAGAATCAGACTCGACGCACTTTGCTTCCCGTCCGACATCAACAGTGTCCGGGGAAGAATAACACGCAGTTTGGGCAGGGGTGTTGCCGGGCTTGGCACGTGGTTTGGCTGCCACGCGTTTAACTAGGTGCGCGTTTAGAGTTGGGTGTAGCTGCGGAAACGAGGAGACAAAAACACACGCCCGTCAAGCCACCGACAAGCATTTAGCGAACTAATCCGGAGCAGACTACACGCGAGTCCCGACTCTGGTGCCGACAGAAGGTCTGTTTTGCTTTGTTTTGCACGTAGCTGGTCTATCTAGCAGCTCCATGACGATGAGCACTGAGCCCAACGCCAACCGGATCGCAGAGGTAAACACACACTCTTGTGGACCTCTACAGCCCCTTGAACCATCGTGAAACTGATGAGATCATACTCCTGTCTCTTTAGCTATCTGCCCAGCTCTGTGCAAGACTCTCATACGCGGCCGCTAGAGTGGAGAGGGATTGGGAATACAACCCGGCCGAAGGCAAATATGTCTTCTCGCGACGGAACTCGTTATCAACCTCTCCGAAAACAACTCGCCAGACACCCAAACAAACAGTACGGTCGCCCAAGGTGGGAAAATCAGCTTCGCCTCGTCAGCGTCTTGTCAATGGCGCAAGGTTGCGAGAAATACTTGAGACGGGGCCACCCGTGATGTCTTCGGGTACACACTCCATTGATGGTGCAATGGAAGCTATTCAAGAGAACACGTCTGTTTTGAATACTTCGTTCCATCAGTTAGGTTCGAAGAGTCGACAACCAGTGCTTGAAATGACCCAGATTCCTCGCCTGGCTCCACCTGCAGATATTGTCTCGGGAGCCTTGAACAATCCTCGACGAAGGCCAAATCCCAATGACTCGAGGTTAACGAATTCTTCCTGTCCCACTTTCAGCCCGAACAAAAAGCCTGCATTGACGCAACGATCATCGGCGTCCTCCTCGTTCGACGATATAGCCTCGTCGGCCTCCCTAATACCTGGCACCCCTTCGCAATCGCACTTCCCCCAGCTTTCTTCAACTCCATTAAACAGTATACATCCTCTTGCAAAGCAACGAACACCGTCCCAGAACGCACTCATGGAACAAGACGCCATTGAAACACTCATGTTCATGTCCAGTCCTGAAAATTCAGGGTATTTCCCAGGTTCCCAGCCAAAACAACCCATTCCTCGAAGCGCAAATATGACTCCACATCTATCAGCATTTGGATCGGAGTCAACATCAAACGTCTCCGCAATGGAACTCGAGAACGATATAGGTCCGCGAACAACCGAGAAGCGTACAGCGTTCAGCAGTGGTAACAATGCCACGTATGGACGCTACCCTCAGAGTCGTTATTCCAGAGGAGCAGGACTCGAACATGAAGCGGGGGACGAGATCGATCGCATGCTTGATGAGATGGTAGACAGCGATGAAGACCTGGATCTTGATTGGCTTGCAAACCTGACGAACCAGGGCAATAAGGGCGCCATGCCGCCAAATGGGCCTGATCCAGGCGCATTGGTTCAACCGCAGTCACAACTCCAGCCTTAGCGCTTCTCTGCGCCTCTTTGCTTTTTTCTCCCCTTCCGACTATATTCCTTTTTCTGGCCTTTCTTGGCGCATTTCTGTTTTCTACGACCTTTTCATGAATGATGAATGTGCATTGGGTTTGAGGGTGATGGCATATTACTTGTGTCCCTTTTGAGCAATCAATCTGATAGATGCATTTTTGGAATTATCGGCATCTTCTGTTTTACTTGATGCACTATTTGAACAAAAGGATCTTTTGGACAAAACTAATTTCCTCTCTGCATTGACAGATCTTTCTATTTCCTGAAGCCTATTCTTACCTTTTCACTGCTGGTGCTCCATGATGATGGATTCTGGCTAACTTAATATATTATCTTCATATCAAAATTGGTATCTATGCCCAAGAATCTATGGATGTAGACATCTGGTGGCATGATTTATGGACGCACGTACGCTGAGCGGTTTGTTGGCTGCTTTATCAACTATACCTGACACAGTTTTGAACTACAGCTTTTTTATGCCGTTCCTTGTCCATTCCCAACATTCATCAGCATTTTTTTGGATATTATGGATGTGCATTAGGACCTGTTCTCTGCCAGTTTTATGATCTCTATTTACTGTGCAAGATATCCTCCTTCCACTGGCAGTATATGGCCACTGACGAAGCTTGCATCATCCGAAGCCAAAAACACGGCGGCGCCTGCTACTTCTTCCGGTCTACCCATTCGTTGCCCGAATGGATGTTTGGAGCCGATCGATTCGTACACTGCTCGTACTCGGGGATCGGGAGAATTGGGGTCGAGATAAGACTTAACAAGGGGTGTTCGGATGAAGCCCGGTGCGATGGCGTTGACGTGGCTACAGAATAGCATGCCGTTAATCCAGAGGACGGATAATAGAGATGACACAGAGAGAGAGAGAGAGAGAGAGAGGAGAAGAAGAGGAGCCTACATTCTATCTTGTCCATGATCCAGTGCCATCGCCTTGGTCATTTGGACCACGGCGCCCTTGGACGCACAATAAGGACTGGTCCCAGTGCTGCCGACCAAACCAAGAACTGAAGCCAGGTTGATGACCCAGCCCTTGTCACCGCTTGGGTGGGGATCTTGGTTGAGCATCTGCGCGATGGCATACTCTGCGGCACATTAGTGAGAAAACGAGTGGTCTGGTTTAGCTAGACAGGATAATCGGCAGAGCTTACTGCATCCCAACCAAGTGCCCTTGGCATTGACTCCCATAATTATATCCCATGAGGATTCGGGCGTTTTGTGGACAGGGCTAGGCGGATCGTGCGGGCCATTTGCGACTCCAGCGTTGTTCACCATTCTACCAACCCGTCATGTTAGCACCCTGGCATAACTACTTCTCTTCTCCTTTTTGGACTTCGGTGTCATCTGGGTTGGCTCCGAGCAGCCCCTTGCAACTGAGACATACATATCTAATCTTCCAAACGTTTCTACACTTTCCTTAACCAAATTTTCTACTTCTGTAGCAGAAGTGACATCTGTCTGGACGAAAATAGAACGCTGCGATGCAGCGCCTGTCGCAGGATACTCTTGATTCACCGCCTCATGTGTCGGCCTGGTATCATCGGAGTCTATATGTAAATTTTGGGAATGGTTTAGCAATCACAAATGCCATTGTTATATTGCCCAACCGGATCAATGGACAATGGCCGGGTATGAAATCCCTAGGTATCTTCTAGGGGCGACGGGGAGGAGTATTCACCTGTCGGCCCAGGATTCAAGTCTGCACAGACTACGTATGCTCCCTCAGCAGCATACCTCAGGGCGATAGCTCGTCCGATTCCGGATGAAGCGCCGGTCACAACGGCGACTTTGTTGAGAAGACGACCAACTGAAGCGGCCATGGTGCGAGCTTTGGTGGTGTAAGTGTGAAAGACGGTGATAATTCAAGAGGAACTGTCGTCGTCGAGTTGGGACATGACAGAAAGCAACGCTTATAAGGTGGATCCGGGGTATGGGGGTAATCCTTGAAGGAACCTCGGCCTGCGAGAACAGTGGCTGAGACAAAAGAAATCCGTTGTCAACATTGTGTACGGAGTAAAAGGCTCTTAGGCGAAGATTACTCGATGGAAAGCACCTTTCGGCAAGTTAGCAATACTATATTCAGCATAGGAATGTTCGAACCATAAAAACCTCGGCTTGCTGGATTTGACATCACTCCATGTTCCGGCGAAAATTGATTCATTCCTCTTCCGCTAAGAGGCAATGCAATCTATGTAATTTGGCATGCGTTCTCTTGTTTCATATTATTGATGGCTGATGTTGTAGCATGCAGTACTATAAGTTGTCGTGGAGCTAGTTACGGAGTAGCAGCTGGACAAAACACGGACATACCACCAGGTTTAACTAACTAGTTATCCCAGAGAAACACCAGCCATCTTTAGAGAATAGCAACATCCAACTTTTACTTGTCATAGGATTGATCAGGTACCCTGTTCTATGCTAAGCGATGGCTTCAGTTTATTCATTGATTTTCTGCATGGACTTGAGAGCGGACAGTTACCGTACTTTCGAAAACAGTGGACACGGTGCACCAGTCTCCACCAGCTTTTCGTGATCGTGTCGCGCTGGCTTGTCGCTCAGAGTTTTGCTCGGGAACTAGGGCTATAGTTACATCTGAGTTTCATCGAGTCTTTACCTGCTATACCTTTTGAGCCCGAGTGAATGACGTTCTGCATTTGGTGCCCTGCATCACCAAATCTTTCTCGTATCAATTCATAATGAGTAGTATAGGCCGACAGATGGTGCCGACCCAGAGTCAGACGGAGCATGAGAAAGAGGTTGCATATTGTTTATCAAACCAAAAAGAAAAAAAAAAAGAAACGATTCTTGAAACTCTGAGAGATATAATACATCATCAGTTTTTAGGACAACGCCAAACCATAGGATCCTTCACATTAATTCAATTGTTTGCCAGCAACCGAAAATTCCCAATTCAGAAACCTACTCATTCTACCCCCCAGGTATCATCAACCTCGGCAACGTCATAGTCAACATCATGAGTGGCATCTTTCCTCATTGCAAGGAGCTCAGAATCGTCTCCGCCCATTGTCGTATCGCCGTCAGTTTTCTTGACGACAGTAGGTTGTACCGATGTGGTCGTCGGCGGGTTGGCCACCCAAGTCAATTCGACGTGGCCCACCCCAGGGATGTCTGATGGCCCGTAGATGAGCTGCTCCGCTAAATATCGATCTTTGAAAGCAATGATCTGAGAGTCTGGTCGGTCTGGATTCGGCTCAATACTTTCGTACTCCCCAATAGACTGCGAAAAGGTTAGAGCCAAACAAAGATCTACACAATATAAAAGGTTTCAATCACATACCAGAAGATACTGCCTCAATGCCTCGTCACGATCCGTATTGAACTCCACTCCAGACATGGCAACCCTCCTTGGACGATTATCAAGTCGGAGCACACCGCCACGTCCACGGAAACTTCCTCTCCCTCGATAGCCACCTCGAGCGGCAAGAGGATCATAGCCGCGACATCGCGGGGGAAACGCGCCACGACCACGATACCCGCCCCAGCCCCTACCACGACCACGAGCCGATTCCGAGGACGCATTTGGATCAAGGCCAAGACTCTGAGCTTCAACCTCCAAAGCTGCCAGTTGCGCGCGCAGTTGTTTCGTCTTGTCACTCTCATCTCTGTCCGCCTGTGCCATGCTCTCATCATCCCCTTGCTTCTCGGAAGATGGGGCCCCTTCACCGTTGCTTGCAGCTTTCATACCAAGCCTCTCCAACAGTTTTGCCCTTTCTTCCTGCTGTTTTTTCAGCAATTCTTCCTTTTGCTTTTCAAGTGCTTGCATCGCTTCCTCTGTTTCTTTTCGTTTCTTCATCTTCTCTTCATAAGCCTTTTGTGCTTCGGCTTGCTGCTTTTCGAATTCTTCTTGGTCAAATGGCTTCTCTTCAGGTTGGGCGCCACCGTTCGTTTCACCTCGTCCGGGTTTATACCAGTATACTTTGACGAATCTATTGTCGAAGATGACCTTTGGACTCGCCCATGCGCGTTTGGCCGAAGGATAATCCTCATATCTGACAAGCGCAAGATGTTTGTAAGGTTTCATCGTAATCTCGACAATATTACCAAACTCAGAGAAGAAATCTCGGACTGTCTGCTCATTGAACTTGTCCCCGGGTATCTGCTCAACAACAATTGTCGTGATGGACTGGTCTTCATTGGGCCCAGCATGTGAGAATTCTGCACGGCCCCGTTTTTGACCGCCGAATCCTCCTCTGTCGCCGCGACCACGGCCACGACCCCGTCCTCGATCCCCTCCACGCGATGGGCCGGCTGCACTAAAGCCATTCGTACCGTTCGAGGATAACGGACGATCTGTCAAGATATTGGACTTCGTCGGGTCATATTCTAAAACTGTGTTAGCGACGAACTAGCCTGCCTTAAATCGATGATCTTCTCTTACCATCGTCTTTTTGGGGCGCAATCAGGTGATCTGGGCCATGCTGATAAGGACATGTACTTCCTAGCACGCAAAATCCTTGGGTATCGTAGTTATTACACCGCTGCGCGACCTTTGGAGGTGGAGGTCCAGCTTGATTCTGACCCAATGGAAGGTTCGGCATTCCAGGTAACTGCGGGAAACCCATACTCTGTAGCGCTAGCATCGCGGCCATGGGATCGTTGGGATCGAACGGCGGAAATCCTGGCGGTGGAGCGGGAGGCATGCCTCGGAACCCGGCTTGCAGATTCGGAGGAAAAGGCTGACCAGCCGGAGCAGGTCGGCGACTGTCCCATCCACCACCCATTCTATCACCTCGGCCACCACGTCGGCCCCGCATTGTCTTGAATGGCCGATCGTGACCTCTATGTTGGGAGTCCTGGTCATCTCCGCCCTGGGAAACATCGTTGAAACTTCGCTTTCTGCCTCCAAAGCCGGGCTTGCTTCCTTGAAAGCCACCTCTATCGGGAGTGTTTGTGACACCAACCGGGGTAGTCATAAACGGAGCATTCTGGATCGGCGATGCTGACTGAGTAAAAGGCGCAGTCTCAGCGGGCATCGACGGTGCTGACGGAGGTGCTGATTCAACGGGTGTCGGGTCAGGTTTACGGTTGTATTTTTCGAAGATTTCGTCAACAAATTTGACAGTGTCTGCACGCGATACAAGATTAGAATTCCAACCACACATATATACCAGCCCATCATCACATTGGAAGCTCCCGCCGAGACAGCTGGTAGACGAGTGCCACTCACTTTCTTTCAAGAAATCCTCCAGGTTTTCAACCGACACCTTGCGAATTTCCTCGTCTGGAGCATCGGAACGAATCAGGGCAAGCACATAGTCCGCAAGGACATCTGAATCCGCGTCGGAGCTGCTCACATTCGAGTTAGTAACAAGTAAACGCCCGCCCGGAAGCTGTTCCCTCCCACGTCACCATGGATGTGATTTCTGGGCTTGACAGCGAAACACCACGATTGAGCACTCACATGTCCTCGAGCCGCTTGACCACCCATGCCTTCACCTCCAACGCCTGATCCTCTGTAAAATGCATTTTCGGCTAGACTTTGCTCGATGGCGCGATGGCGTGGGCGGAGCTGATGGCGGTTTGAGCAGTGGGTAGTCGGTCGTACCAAGCTTCTGGTTTTTTTTTCCCCTTCTCCTTGCCTGCCAACGCCAGTTTCGAGTGATGGAACAATGAGCTAGCTTGCTGTTATGCTGAGAAGGCGCAAGATGAGAATAGGCTGACGAAGTAGTGAAGGGAACTCCCTGGAGATTGTTTCTTTGGCGTGTCCAGGTGCAAGGGAGGAAGAAGGGAAACGCAACTTGACATCAGATGGGAACAGTGTTGCCAAGACTTCTTCTTCATGAGCCTGATCGATCAGTGATTGAAGCGCAATTCAGCATTCTTATTGAATCAGCATCTACAAGAGGCCATTCTATATCATGAAGATGCAATCCTTTGGGGTATGATGATGCATCAATTGTAATATGTTGTGATTCAATTTTCAGTCAAAGCATGTCTTCAACAATAAGAGTCACTATGAGAGAACATATCTCCAGTACCATGAAGAGAATCACAGTGATCCAGAAGATGAATATCACAGAGTTGTAAATTAGTAGAAGGCTAGAATTTGGTGATGTTGATTGATATGGATCATGTTGAGCTACAATGCTCCGAGTGAAATATCTGAAGAATCAAACTCCCTCAAGATTCAAAGATTCCATTAACCACCCTCAGACAACAACCACAACTACCATTCATGAGACATCTAAAGCAGGTTCGACTCCTTGCTTCTCAGCCGTCTCGTCCTCTCCGAAGACCAGCGCCATATCCAGCCTTTCCACGCTGGAGCTCCACGACCAACTCGCCCTCCCTCCCCACTCCTCCGCCTCCTGCGCCAACATCTCAACACCATGATCTTCCCTCGTTCCTCACATACGCAGCGAGAACCGCGCTCTCTCCCACCAGCACTACCTACGTAGGCACCCACTACGAATACACCGTCCTACACGCTCTCCACGCCTACGGTCTCCAACTCACCCGCATCGGTGGCCGCGCCGACTCCGGCATCGACCTCGTCGGCACATGGCACCTACCCTCCCATACTCACCCCCTGCGCGTCATTGTCCAGTGCAAAGCGTTCCGCAACAAACTAGGACCTAATCTGATCCGGGAGCTGGAAGGCACCTTTGCCGGGGCGCCCGTGGGATGGAGGGGAGAAGGGATAATAGGCATGTTGATCAGTCCACGGGAGGCAACAAAGGGGGTTAGAGATGCGTTGGCGAAAAGCAGGTTTCCCTTGATGTGGATTCTGGCGGATTTGGAGGATGGTGCGGTCAGACAGGTCTTGTGGAACGGGCGAGCGAGCGAGGTGGGTTTGGAAGGGTTGGAGGTGCAGGTTCGGCATGTGGTGGATGAAGGAGAAGAGACAAAGCAAAAGATTCTAATGATGTGGGATGGAAAAGAGTTAAAGGGACTCGATGCCAATACTAAGGGAGAAATATCGTGATTATGCGCTCATGCAGCCTTGTCTTTGAGTGAAACAGACGCAAATATATGGAGCCTTCGCTCTCAGGTCACATCTTATGGCACGATGCCTTTTGTCTCAGATTACCATTCCCCAGCAGTTTACTGCCACCGGTGGGGACGGGGCATCTAGTTACTGACGGCGGCAACGGACGTGGCACTAAAGGTTTTGTGCCAGGTATGTCGGCTACTGTGCGTTCACGCGCATCCGGCTGCTGTTCGATACTCCACTATATGGGAGGTACTTTTGCTCTTTCATGATGGCTTTCCGCGCTCTCACTCGTTCCAGTTAGGCATCGGCCATCCATTCTCCCCACCACCTTGCTCGGGCCAACCGTCAGGAACCTTGGCATACGTCGGAAGGATATACTGTTTATCGCATCGAGCAGCATTGCAGTTCAAGTTGCAGATACCGAATGTGATGCAATAGCATTCACCTGCAGGAGGACAATATACAGGCGGCATCCCCATGATTACTTGAGCGATGATCAAATGTCAGTTTGATAGTCATTACGAAATCATGAAACCGGAGTGAGGGAGCGATATAAGCGTACTGTGCCACGTATATTCCATGATCCTGCCACTGACTGCATCTTCAAGGTCCGTCTCTATGAGCCATCGCCGCATCCGCTCATAGTCGGACTTTTGTCGCCCTCTCACTCGCTCTCGAGTGACTGCGAACTGCGACGAACATGTCGCACCGACTTCCTTTGGGACAGGTTCATTTGGCAACAGGGTTTTGAATGCAGAAGCATAGAAGCGCTCGGCGGCGACGCGTGCCGGTGGGCCCTTTCCCCTTGGGTCTAGCGGGCGTAGTTCGGCCGGGCAGCCAGGAACCCAGGTGCATCGAAGAGGCCCATAGCCTACGGTCTTGACATACGGGAGGCGAAGGTTGCGAATGATCCGTACGCCATCTACACTCTAAACTTAGTATACAACGAAATGGTGATTGAACCTCGAATGGTGGTGTAGATACCGTATATGGGATCATCATTATGCCACTGGTATCGCAACCCGTGTATGAAAACCATGTAGTCTGGAAGATGGTTGTAGTGGTCTATGATGTATCTAAATCCTCCGTCTCCTCGTCAATCAGCAACACAACGTAACCCCAAATTGGCGGCGTGATCAATCGCATTCATTGTGAGAACCGCCAACCGACAAGAAAACACCAAGTGAATGAACTCTGAGAGTGTCTCACGTTAAATACACCATGGATTCCCTCCCTTTATTAAGCGGCACTGGCAGCCGGGCGTCTGGATCATCTGCAACATAGATACTGGCCTCCCAGTCCGGCAGATGCTCCGCCAGCCATGAGGTATCATCAGACTTCACGCTTGCCACAACAAGCTGCTTGGATACTGGATCCGAGAAGGAATTGATATCTGTCTTTTCGGAAATGAAGAGAGATCGTATGAGGCAGTAGAAGAGAATGGAAACTAAGCAAGCCGAGAGCAGACGGATAGGAGTGCGAAATGCCCGGCGCAACATTGTGGTGGGATTTGAAGAAAGAGGTCTTCTGCACAGATAGCCCACACAATCTGCTTTTGCAGATGAGATGTCACATTGCTGAAGATCTGCTGTTTCTGTTTACAGACTGTTTGAGTGTTGATTGTTGTCTTTAGAACATCGAAGGTCATGTATGATAGTTATTCCGATCCCGACCCCTATAGTTATAATCTATTTATGGTTGACGTGTCTAGTAATGTCCTGACATCCTTGGCACAACATTGGCCTGAAAATGAAATACAGATTTTTGTTGAAATAAATTTACTTTTCAGTAGCATTTGTAATCTCTACTAGTATATTACTCAATTGGCAGTTTGTCCCCTGTATGCTGCCCTAGCTGTCCATTCGACGTAATATCTTGAACAGCAAAGCCGTAGACAATACAGTCATGAACTCGCGTGCCGCCTTGCTTGAGGCTGGTGGTATCAGTGTTGCAGTTGTGCAGACACGTCAGAAGCTGCTTCTCACACTCTGCTTTTGGGATATTGCGCGACTTTGCACCACATCCGTCATCACCCCTGTTCCAGAAGGCGCCGATATACACCCGTTGCATTCTGTTATCACCACCGGTGTGGTTGAATGAAGTCTGGACGACCTGCTGACTCGTACTATCCAGCTGTTGGTCTTTGAATAGGTCGCAGGCCTGAAAGAGATACGGTTCCGCAACGTCAACGGGCACAACACCTGGACTAGGGTTTTCATCGACAGCACAGTGTAGACGTTCATCCTCCTGTGAATATGGGGATGGCGGAGTGCTTTGCGATGGGCCGCTGGGAGCATTGCTTCCCCAAGAATAGCGCTTCAGTAGATAGGAAATTGGGTAGCTATTATCACGTACGAATTCGTCCAGAGTCACGGTATTTGTATTGAGGTATTCGGCATCGCATTGTGCATCACTTAATTCGTCGCAAGTCGGCTTCGTCGAGTCTTTGAAGGGCGGAACCAATTGTGACTCCGACAGATAATCGAGCAATGTTGCATCTCTTACAACGGGATCATCGGCTGCATTCCATATCTTCGCGAAGATCGAGTCTACAGGTTCCTTGGGGGAGTCCCTGTGCTGAAGAGCTGGTACATCATTCGCAATAGGGTTGAATGGATAACTAGATGAAAGTGATAAGCAAGAGGTTTCCCGAATGGCCAAACAAACTTACGCTCCAAGCTGTTGCGTGACATATTTAGCAAGGGCGTACTGGGCCATGTTATCAGCTGCAAGCCGTATTAGTTATAAATTAAGATATACGTGCACTGGCAGTTACTCACAATTCGTTCGTACAGTGAAGCCAACGCCGGGATGTTTAGTTTGAATCCGGGCCAAGATTTTGGTCCAGTATGGTCCATAAGCTGGCCTCCAGACATCATCACCATTTTGCACTTTGACCTTAACACTCTTATCGACGACATGGTCGCCACCACCTGGAGCGGACAGGTAATCAATGTGGAACATTTCGTGCAGAAATGCATACCCTGCATATATCAGGTCAGCAACAAGCTTAGGCAAAGAACCACAGGTGACTCTACCTCTGGATTGATAGGTCACCATATCCAATTTTTCATAGTCGCTCTTGGTCTCGCGCCCCTTTTTGATCGTGTCACTCAACGAGGGGAGACTGAAAAAAAGGTCACAAAAGTTGATACAGTCAAGGTTAGAGTCAGGGCATTTGTTTCTGGTGTAGGCAGCAACGCGTCTCCCCTTCCCACATCTCTTGTCTGGATCGTCGCAGCGGATGTGTAACTGATATGGAAAGGGATTGAACCACCATGCCTTGTCAAATGTGGCGGCATTCTCGATAATCGCTGAATGACAAGGACTCCGTTAGCCAGGGCAAGTGGTTCGGCTCTGCTAACACTATATATATATAGAGAGAGAGAGAGCGCTCGTGTAGAGACCACTTTCTGCCAACACTTACCTTGGATGTTTTTCTGTTCTGGTCTATTCAAGATCTCCGGACCCAGAAAATCTATTTCCGCTTCTTCATGCCATTTGAAATTTCCCTTGGCCGCATTTGCTAGCTTGATCGCATCATACCAGGCTTCGTATATCATGTTTTGCTTCTTCGAATCGCACGCAGTATACTTCACAAGCTGGGTACCCGAGACAACGACCTCTTGAGCTATAGCCCATGCTGCAAAGGCCAGGGGCCCAAGAAGTAATGACAACATTTGCGCAGTCGGCTCAGATGGCCTGAGCCAAGTTAGCTTTCCACAGTTGTTAACAGAACGTTCTTTCTCGACGTACCTCAGTATCTGAAGGGTCTCTTTAGTGTATTGGCTAGGGAGGAACACAATGGCTCCAATGCACGCAATAGAATAATGGAATTTGACAGGATCAATGTCATAGACATGGGTGATCGAGAGAACTCTGCTCTTCGTGCAGTATCAAGGGAAATTGAGGCCATATTTATACCATTCTGTTTCGAAACCTCCATACTTGTTTCTGAGCAGCACCACATTAGAATAGATCGGCATAGCCTCCATTCAAACGGCAGCGTAGTATGCAAACATACGAGAGCCACGGGCAAAAAGGAAACGAGTATGGACCCGAAGACAGAGTGTATCTTCTGCCTGTGAAAATGCTCCGTTTGGTGTTGGTTGAGGAAGCCAAGTCGACTAACAGGCTTGGGTGCATTTCCGCCCCTGACTTCAGGTGGTCGTGCAAACGTGCTTCGGCAGGGGACTTTTATCGGCAGCGCTGCGCTGCGCTGTTTGTATGGCTGAAAACTCGGCCTCCAGACCAGGGAGCTCTCCCCGGTGTTTAAGTGGTTAGCCGCTAGTTAGCCCCCAGAGATTTCAGTTGCGCAGGATTCCAGGGTATATGCACGGAGAATACTCTGTATTGGTAGTTAGTGTGTTTCGATGTTTCAATTCAGGGTTTGAGGGGCCAAACGGCAAGAAAAGACAGCCGCAAAGTCAAACCTGAAAGAAAGCCCAACATCGAGGTCAATTGTCAAATTAACTACTTCGTAGTTAAGTTAGCTGACTGCCAAAAGTCCCAGCACTAACCAGAATTGGATCGATCAGTTATATATCTCGCAGGTTGTTGACTATCGTTGTCTACATATCAACACTTACCTACACAGTACCCTCAAAGCAATATCTTCTTACTCCCAATCTAACATCCTCTTCAACCAGTCTGGCCACCATGGCCAAGGATCCAGTTAGGAGAAGACAGCATTCTTCGCCTCCTCCACACCGACGCAAATACTCTAGCATGACTACTACTACTGCTGTTGTCGGTGCTATTGTTGCTGCTGTCATCCTCTACTCAATCCAGCCAGTGCTACTGCGCTTTGGCATCAACCTTCACTCCGGGGCCGGTCGCAGCAGACCTGCCGATTCCCCTGACTTCCCGGAGAAAACTGCCCGCTTCGAGTTCAGTGGCCTTCGCGGTCCCAACACCGTCTACTGCTACCCGTCAGACAGTGGTATCTGGATAGCAAACCCAGTGACCCCTGTTGAGCTTGACTTTCTTGGCCTGGATCGATTCAGAGAGCAGCCGGAGGCTTTCAAGAACCAAGATGACGAAGATTTGTTCTGCAGGCGGTTGCGGAAGATAGGTGCAAAGCGGTGGTCTGACTACTATGATTATTTCGATGCGATGGCGGGGGCGCGACGTAGGACAAAGGAAGAGACGACGAGACTGGTTTTGGGCTGGCCGGAGAAGGGCGGCGTGTGCGTTCTCAAGGTGGAGGGACGGCTGGGCGACGGTGGACAATGGGATGAGGGTTTGACTGACGGGCTTGGGGCGATCCAGAATGCCTATAATATGGAAGAAAGGTGCGAGGCAATTAAGGATGCGGGAGGTGTGTGCTATGAGTCCGCCCGGGACTGTGAGGACACGAAAGACATGGTTTGACCGTAGAACTACGTTGATACTCCCATTTTATATACAGAATGATCATGAGTGCTTGAATGATATAAGTAATCAGATGGTGTCAGCAACAGATGGCCGGCGGAATGACTAAGCAAAGGGCCCGTCTCACTGTCATTGGTCCGGAGAGCTGTCCGCCCCGTGCCTCCACATCCGCTGCGGGCTTGGTAGCTTGGAAGTTGATCTTTGCGGATTCAATGCTCGTCGACGGTGTTGAGTCTGATCCACCAACTCAAGCTCGCAATGGCGGACATCCTTACCCAGCTTCAGACCTGCCTGGACCAAGTGAGCTCTCCCTGCTGCTCCTTGCCTATCCAATGTCAAACTCACATGCGTCTTCCAGCTTGCAACCCAATTCTACGCCACAGTCGCCTACCTCACAACCTACCACGACCACTCCCCCGCCATTCCACCTCCCAACGTCCCCGGCTCCATCCCACAGCTCAAGATAATCCCCAAGACCCCTTCCCAAGCCGCCACAGCCGCTGCCGCCACTGCTGGCCCAGCCGGCACCGCAGCGAACACTCCCGGCGCCGGCGCCCCACCCGTCGAACCAACCGACACCCTCGCCGCGAGCTCATCGAACGCGCCCCGAACCCAACAACAACAACAAGACCATGACTCCCCGCCCACCGACGATGGCCCACCCCAGCCCGACTCACCAAATACATTCCTGATGCGCCAGCGCGAACTCGCTCGCGACCTCATCATCAAAGAGCAGCAGATTGAGTATCTGATCAGCGTTCTGCCGGGGATCAGATCCAGCGAGGCGGAGCAGCAGGAGCGTATCAAACAGCTGGCGGAGGAGTTGAGGGCGGTAGAGGAAGAGCGCAGTGCGAGGAGGAAAGAGCTGAGGAAACTGGGAGAGAAGGTCGATGGTTTGCTTGGGGCGGTGAGTCGCGGGACGGGCATGTCTAATTCGAGCTAGGGGGATGCATATTAGCAATGTGATGATATTACGAAGAGACGATTTACTGAGCGTCGTGTTTGTTAAGCCAGCGGAGCCGGGACCGATTTGTCAAGTCATGCTAAAATCACGAGAGAAAGTTGTTATCTGTTGATAATCTAAACTGGATGGCAAAGCACGGGATCGCAAAAGAAAAGTGTGCCCTCGCAAAAACTCCTTGCAACCTCCTCAATGCTATGGATTTAGACCGGAAATCAAAACCATGAATGAAAACAACAGTAAAAGAAGTTTTGGGTTGTCTTGGGTATCATTAAGCATAAAATCATGAAAGCTGTGCCCATCACCGACCATGATATCCCTCCAAATCAAAACGCCATTGCTCCCGATCCAGGATACTTCCCTTGCTTGTGCGACCATCTCGGAAATACGCAGAGGATCAAAAGTCACCCTATTTGAATAAAGTCCGATATTCCTTCATCCGCTCTTCCATGACTTCCCTCTTATCTGATTTTCCCCGGTTCAAACTCATATTGGCCAGTTTCTCTTTCTTTTTCGCCAATTCCGCAATCTTCTCTTCAATACTATCCTTCATAATAAACTGCACCGTTGTCACCTCTCTGGTCTGACCCAGCCGATGGACGCGGTCTACTGCCTGTGCGACGGCAGCCGGATTATACTGGGGCTCCATAACGTAGACCTTCGAAGCTGACGTGAGATTAAGACCGACACCACCAGCACCTAGCGTTGCAAGAAGGACTGTGATGCTGTGGTCGTCGCGGAACGCATCGAGCGCTGCATTTCGTTGCTTGAGCAGCATGCTGCCATCGAGCCGAGTAAACCCGGTTATCCCATTGTCCTGCAGCGCGATTTCGATAAGGTCGAGGTGTGATGTCCACGATGAAAACACAACGCTCTTGATCGGTGGCTGGTCTGGATTGCGTTTACTCTCTTCCACGTTGCCGAGAAGATATGATATCAACGCCTTCGTTTTCGTATGAGGCCCTTCATACTGTCCTAGCACCTTGGCTTGCTTGCGGGTCTGTTTTGAAGCGAGCTGTGTGGTCTGGTATTTCTCGAATCCCGCAGGCGTAATGATCGTGTAGGTCGGTGCCATTAGGCCCTTGCAAAAAGGACATTTGAGCTGCACGGGCTTCCCGGCATTGCTATCGAACACTGACTTGACGGGAGAAAAACAATCCGCACAGAGAAGATCGTAACACGGTAATATGCTGGCTACCATAGCAGTTTTGTCTATGGGCGTTTCGTCCCCCGATTGCAGTGCAATAAAATTGCCACACTTTACGCAAGCGTCCGCGGACGATTCTTTCATTAATGAAAGCATCTCGTATGCCTTTTTATCGGCAGCATCATTTGCATTATTTTCAAACTCCTCCAAGTCAATAGCATCGCTTGCCGTTAGCCCTTTGAACCTCGCACGATCCTCTTGGTCGAGTAACTCTTTGCCATGGGCGCTGATCTGCCGCAATATCATCATGGCCTTCAAGACAAGATGGTACATACTGCCGCTCATTTTCTCTTTGGCTTGACCGGCAATCACGTTCATCATAACGTTGGATTCTTTTCTGAAGAATTCGTGCAACGCTTTTTCATTTTCTGAAAAGCTAAGGACAACAATCTGATCATTCCGAGGGGGTATATTAATGCGATCTTTTACCCTTCGAAGTGTAAAAGAGTCTATAAACACCCGTAACGTAGTTATCGCATTGGGGTTCTCGCATTTGAAAGGAGATATGATATGTGCGGCAAATCGGCCCTTTTCAGTGTACGGGTATAACCTTAAGAATTTGGCCACTGACCCCAAATCCTCAAGCCGGTTCTGAATAGGAGTCCCAGTGACAGACCACCGACGCTGTGCGTTCAGGCTAAAGATAGCCTGACTCTGAGCTCCCGATTGTTCCCGTATTGCATGAGCCTCATCCAATACTATTCGAAAGAAGTTCAATTGAGCAAGTGGACTTGCTCCCCTTTTCGAACTTTTACCAGCAAGGTCACTCAATACCGTGCTGTAGGTGGTGATGACCAAATCATACTCCGCCAGTTCCGCAGGGTCTTCGGTTCGCGACGGCCCATGGAATACGTAGTAGGAAATGGCCCCTTCTTGCAGATGTTCTTTGACTTGGTTCGTCCAATTACCCACAGCGCTGAGCGGCGACACTAAAAGTGTAGTTTTGGCTTTGCAGATTGAAGAATCACTTGATGGCACTTCACTTTGGAGTTCTCCTCTGGCCCATTCCTTGGATTGTGGCAGCGAGGAGCACACCAGAGATAAAATGCTTAAGGTTTTACCCAAGCCCATCATGTCGGCCAAAAGACCGCCCAAAACCTGAGGCGGCTCTTCGGTACTGGTCGCACCACTGATGATTTCACGATACAGCTTGCGCCCGTTTGACCGGTACTGTAGTCTCCAGAGTGAATTGTTGTCTTCTTCTTTTGGCCCAAGCCGCCGGGGCTTCTCTTTGTCTGTCATGTACCAGAGGGCTTGCTTCTGATGTTCTAAGAGCGGTGTCTTGATCAAATCAGATGCTTCCATTTCCGGAAGATTTTGTGTACTCCGTAGCTGGTCAAACATCTTGGTGACTGCATTGTTGATCTCCTCGGCCGTACGGGTTTCGGATTGAACCGAGAAGCGATTCACAGAGGTATTTGCATTCATAGCTAAACGCCTCTCAATATGAGGATTACAAACCGATACTCCGGCTTCGACTGTATTGGGCGTTCCTAGCCAGACGTTCTTCTGACCGAGGAATCTTCCTGTGCTTTCCGACAACCGTCGAGCGCCGTACAGGTTGATAGAAACGCGAAAAGTTCCAAGGTACGGCTGCCCAGGCCACTCATCTGGCTGTCTCCTGCGAACATCAAGACGGGCTTGAGTGCGAAACTTGGCGACGCCATTGTCTAGCAATGGAGCTAGTGCTGCTGAGGTTTTGGGATCAATCAACCCAAAAACCTTATTAGCCGGGTCTTTGACTTCAATTCTCAGGTCTTGAGATCGCAGCCGGACTAATTCGCATTTGATGGATGGCCAATCATGGGTCATGTCCTTGAAAACAGTTCTCGGAGGCGTAGGCACTTGATGCGCGTTGACAGTGGCACCTTCGAGCTTACCATAGCAAACTTCCTCTGCGCCCAAATCACGATTGGCGACGAAAACCACTTCATCGTCTTCATTGTCTATGTGTGAGAAAAGGTTAGATGGCTTCTGAGTGAACGAGAGGGGACTTGTAGCATTGTACCCGAAGTGAGATCAATCGTGTTGACAACTAGAGGTGCTGTAGGCCCAGTTTGCTCCGGAGAATCTTTCATGTACTCTCCCAGCGATGTCCTGCTTCTCCCGGATAGTTTGTCGTTTAGAGGCGTCCGACTTCCGCTACCCTTGTCTATATCGACTCTCACCCGTTTGATGGGCTGGTTTTCGCGTCTCTCGACGCCATACACGTTCTCAATCATGCGAGATTGACCGCCTTCATGAAGCTGATCAAATTCACGTTTAGATTCAAGCCGGCCATTACTTCGTGGTTCCTTATCGCTCGACGGGACCCCGGGCGTTGGTGTGTCGCGTTTGACGTCATTTTTCGGTGTGCTGCGTGCAGAAGAGTCTGTATTCAAAAGACAGATCAGTATCAGTTTAACATGTAGAATCTGCCAAAAAGAAAAGGAATATAATGGGGCATTACTGGTCGCAGATTGCTTCTTGAAACCCTTGGGATCGAGTAACAGTGCCGCAGAAGGGCCATTCATTCCGGCGAGTGTTGATAACAAACGGCGCACGAGTGGTGACGGGAAATTGCATGTGGGTTGGTACAGCAGTGCACCAGCAAAAACAGAATGAGCAGCTTAGAGCCAGAGAAATTTATAAATGTTCAAAAACTGAGAATGTTTTAACTGAATGCAGGAAGAATCAAAAGTGATCTCAAACTCGATGCTTTGACGCGATGAAGCACACCGAATCAACACCGCGTGGCAATAAGACTGTGCAGCTTACTAAAAGGTTGAACTTATCACATTTGTCTCAGATGTGAATAGCACTCAGTTTACAAGATGAACAGCTATTAGCACTGGACAGCATTATAGACACAGATTAGAGATGAAATGCGGAGCCTGTAACCTCTATTCTAAGCAGTAGAAGAGATACCCATAACTAACTATATAACAAGAACTAGTCGTGACATGTCGGGAGATAGCCCAATCTGAGCAGCTAATATTAAACAAAGCATCTGCAGCACCAATGCGAGTGAAGTGAATGGCATCGTGAAATCGCACAGCAAAGCAGGTCTCACAAGAGAGCGGATAAAAGGGATACAAGTGAAGGGAACAGTGGGAAACATATTATATGCAAAATCAAACTCCTAAAGAGCCAGAAAGCAATGTTTCTTCTTTGCTGTTAGAACAAGGCCGAGCAAGCTCCAAAAGGTGATTTAACAGACATGGCATGCTGATTCACAAGAGGAATGAAATGGCTTCTAGACTCGCTCGCATGGGCAAAACAGAATGTCAGAAAAGGAGGAGACACCAAGGCAACCACTTGAACATCTTTAGAAAGATTTATATCAAAACTCCACATAACCATGTTTATATGAATCGGAGCAAAAAACAAGTAGACATAGCCCCAAGTAGTCAAATAAACCACTCAAATAAATGGGAAAACTGAAATGAAAGAAAACAGCACACTGATCCAAAATAATACAAGAGATATGAATGTTAGAAAGCAAGAAGAATTGTAAGTCCAACGCCGTGAATGATGAAATTAGTCAAAGCTTAGCACCATGTAAACACTGGATTCTTGCTTTTCACGGCCTCAAGCCGTTCCACAATGACTTTACGCTCGTTACCCTCCATTTCCTCTGCGGCAGCGTAGCCAAGATCGCCTTCAAGGTCATCACCACCGAAGACAATGGCACTATCCCGACGTGAGAAAGAGGACTGTTTCCTATGCGATGGTCGTTTGCCATGTCGTTTAAGTTGACGCTCAGAGGGCCGAGGTGGAAGTGTCGCCCAGCTGCTTGCAAGCTGCCTGCCGCCATCGCCAAGGCCGTCAAGATTACCGTAGTCGACTTGATTGAACGAGATGGGGCTTGTGTTTTGTTCTCTTGCTCTCCCTGATTCGAAGGACGTGGTATCTCGCGACAGCTCGAATCGGTTTGGGTTCGGTAATTCATGCGTGGGAGAACCGAAACTCAATAAATCGCGATGCGGACCAGGCTCAGATGCCATGGCGGTACTGATATCCATTTCTTCTTGTGACTCCTGCCGACCACGCTGTCGTCGCCGCTGAGCTTCGGTAGAAGGTACCCGGAGAGGAATAGCCACAGGTATGTCCACAAGGTCGTCCCAAACGCAGACTCTTGTCCTGCGAGTTAGTTCCAAAGGACCGTGGTCTGCCTGTTTCAACGTTTCCACAACATTCCAAGCCTGACCCTTCATAACAGCGATCTGTCTTGCAAACATACTCTCTTTGAAATCACAATCTTGACTGAAGACACGCCGAAGTGCCGTCTGGGTGCTGCTCCACCATGCAGTCGATGTGAGCAGAGGTAGAAAGTGTTCACGAGTCTTTTGTGAAAATGGTTGCCCAATAAGTGACACCGGAAGAAATAGCCATCCAAAGGGAAAACTACGCCACTGCAAGGAATCAGTAAGTTAAAGGGAAAAAAATACCAATTTGTAGAAAGACTTACAGCATCTGGATGTTTCCATGGCCAAGACAGGCTGTTATCAATCGCACCAATAGATATCGAGGCATTTAACAGCTCCGGCGCATTAGAAGGCGTTCCTGTCCGGCTCGTGGCTGTCATAGCTTCATGCCTCCTGTACGGGTACAGGGGCGAGTTTGTTCGTTCCGAGGTCGCAGATACCGGGCGAGGAGGAGGCATATGATTATCATCTTTGAGATGATCCATTCCATTTATCTTAGGTGGATCCGACACAATGGAGACTTCTTCCGTGTGCCAGTCCACCTTTATCATCCAGTTATCAAGACCCCGGTCCGTATTCCGCATAATATAGTCTAAAATAACCAACTTTTCAAGTTCTTCTCTGAAAGATTGCTTTAAATTTTCCGTCCATTGAAATTTCCGTGGTCCATCATCTTGAGGAGAGGGACTGAGCATACGGGCGTCGTGATATTCATCTTCATCATCCGAATGGATACCAGACGGACGACAGGCTTCGTTCCAGGGCCGTTTCTTTCTTCGTGGTGCATCTTCGGCACGGAATCCGCTGTTCGTCTGGTCTGGCCATGGATGTTCGCGCAAGAAGATGTTGGCGTCTTTATATCCCTTGAGGAAAACCTGAAAGCTGCCTTGTTTGGGTGGTAATTGTTTCTTACCTCTCCATGCACGTCTTCTGTCCCAAAAGTCATAAAAGAAGGATTTGGAAGACAGCCAGACGATACCAGTGTAAGGAACGAGGTGGGTTTTTAATTGCGTATCGAGCACATAAGCAGCAGCTTCAGACACGTACGATAAGTTGGGGATCAGGCAAGCCCGGCCGAAAAAGCAAGGGAACAGATTTCTGTGTATCCACTTGGTCCATTTTGGATTTCGTGAGGCATACGGCTCCTCGTCTTTGGGTTTGAACACCCCGACTACTTTCCCTTCGCTATTTCTCGCAAAGTAGCTTCCAGAGCTACCCTGCGAGATCATTTTCGGATGTACTCCAAGCTCAATTGCCACCCGTACGCTTTCCACAATCTCATTGAATTCGGGTTCGGTCATGCAGCCGGTCTCCGGAGGGTCTGCCTCGAGGGATGCCGTGGTCACCGGTCGGACGCCCTCGGGGGCTTGGAAAACAGTATGATGGATTTCGAGTTGTTCCTCCTCGTTTGTTTTACCTTTGACTCGGTGAATTTTGAATTTCCCGGCAATCTCCTCAGCCCATTTCTCCAGTCTCATGTTGATCGCCTTTATGTCCACCCCCGACGAATCGGTTCTACCTCGACGGTTTCTTCCATAGTAGGGTCTTCTGCTACGGTAACTAGTAGGTGACGACTGCCTGGAGGTTTGCATATGTCCAGTAGGGCGAATAGGGGCATATCGGGGAACGGACGAGGACAAGGTAGGAGGAGCGGCGTAGGGACTATCATCAGACTCATAGTCAAATTCTCTGTCTTCGTCCGCCTGCGCTAGACGAGCGTAGCCTGATGTAGCAGGCCTATTCTTCGAAGGAGGCATGGTTGCAATGAACGAAGGCGCCGTCAGTCGCCGGACAGCAGAGGCGGTAGGAGGCTATAAGGCGGCGTGTACGGAGTATGAAACACAGAGAATGACAGCTCTTCACAATTTTAACGCATATTCAACGGCACAGTTATCACCGGGAAATCGAAGGCGGCTCTGCTAAGACCCAAGAAAGTAATCTAACAAGAGGAAAAATTTAGGTCGCTGGATGATGCTAGCAAGCCATAAGGGAAACCTGGCCCTTGCACATGCTCTGGTGACGATTCTGGCCGCCCGTCAAGCCTGTCTGAATGGTTACATAATCAGCATACAAAGAAAAGCCGTTCTCTTCCCAACAGTGAACTCAGCGATCAAAATAGCGGTATAAAAGGAATAATTAAATGAAGACAGCCCGGAATTTCTCCTCTACGAGTCTAAACCCTCGTCTCGACACTTTTGGCGCGTTGAGAAGGACTCGGGATCATCATCAGCGCGCCCGCTCGACAACAAAAAGGGGGCGCGGCAAAGTCGAGGATGCGCTGCTCCGGCTGGTCTGCTTTGCCGCCTTGGCGCGGCGGCCCGTGATTGGCTGGCCCCGATCGTTATCGATACGGAGCGTTCGCCCATCGCCGAAGGGAGTCTCTCCAGTTCTCTCACAGCACGTCGTCTATCATCCAGCACTCAAACAGCAGAGACATCAGCAGTCAATTGTATTTTTGCTTTTACTTCTTTCACTCTTGTTTTATTAGCTACGAATTCTGCCTTTAATCTCTTGGTCTTTTTTCCACTCGCTCTTTTTCTCCAGCTCTACAAGATGACATCTGCTGTAGCAGCCCTTGCCCTGGGATCTTCCGCCATTAGCCCTACTCTTCGGCCCAGCACACATCGGACGGATATGCTGGCATTCTCGTCCTCTTCCCAGGAGAGGGAGCAAAGGACCTCCGCCTCCATGTCTTCGCCCTTGCTGCCCATGTCGACGCCGACTTCTGGTCAACCCGAGTCTTCAAACACACATTCTATCAACCGGAACCTGTCCAATTTAGGTACACAGTGCTCGAATGAGTTTCTCTCCAACGCCGGCCTTTCTGCCCTAGCTTCTGCCGCGTCTGCTCCGACTTCATATCTCCGGTCAGTACCAGTGAAACCCCTTGAATTATACGTGTGTCTTGGACAGCTGGGTAGAAATTACGACTGCACGGGCTGGTCACTCTATCTGCAACTTGGCTAACGGCTGTTTGCACTTCCTTCTGCGCACAGGGCCTATGACACCGCTGATAACATTTGTATCAACCATAACGCGACCCCGAGCATGAACTACGCTGCCTCTTCACCGAGTGCTACAACCACTGGTTCTGGAACAGCTTCAGTAAGTCAATTGACCCGCCAGCTGTACACCGTTCTTGCTTTCTGCCCGTTTACTGCTTCCTTGCGTCTGGCATGGGAAATTGTTCGCAACCATTGAGCTTCACCAATCCGGTCTAGCGTGGAATGCCGTTTTAGCGTGGTACATTTTAGCGTTTCAGACCCAATTCTTTTCCCTTATCAGTGATCACTGCCGAATCCCATCACCCGATTGCCTTATCAATCCCAATTTCCCAGCAGCCAGCTTATAATCGCATCTTTCTGAATCCCTTCTTCTGCTGAACAAATTATTCTACCCATCTGCATTATCCCAGTATTGACTATCATGGCGACTGCAATGGCTGACCAGACCTCCCAATATCAGTCCGTTTGCCAGAATTGCGGCACCTCGAAGACGCCTTTGTGGAGAAGGGACGGTATGGGAGCCGTTCTCTGCAATGCCTGCGGTCTTTTCCTCAAACTCCACGGCCGCCCTCGTCCTTTAAATTTAAAAACAGACGTAATCAAGAGCCGTAATAGGGTCAAGACTTCAGGGCAAGGATCCAAACGAAAGGTATTTAGGAACATTTTCCGAGGCCGTCAACCCCCGGTCTCTCTTCCGACCCGCAATATCTAATTCGTTTCATTGCCAGCAGTCAGCAGTTGACGTAAACGGGATCTCTACCTCTAAACCCGATGGAATGGCCGCTGCTGGAGCATACGGTTTCCCTCGAGCACGGAGGACGTCGCCTCCATCTGACCGCTCAAATTCGCCAGTGTCACGTACCGATACCCCTGGCTTTGCTCACAACAACAACATTGCTCCCCAGAATGTGTTTGATAGTGTCACTTTGTCGGAACACGGTATTAATCCATCCACTTCGGGGTTTTCTGCTTTGCAATTACAACACCCATCCCCCGGCTCAAGCACATCGTCTAACGAGCGCCATCTAGACATGGCGCAAACGTACGAAAATTTACTCGCTGCGAATACTTCGCTAAAAACTCGTGTTAGTGAGCTGGAGGTTATTAATGAACTTTTTCGAGGAAGGGTGACACAATTAGAACAGAGTGAAGAAGCATCGAGAAGATCGGAGTTGAATGTGCGCGACTCGGAAATGCAACTGCGACACTCTCTGGAAGAGGTCCAAAGACGGGAAGCTGAGCTGAAGCGCAAAGTAAACGAACTGGAACAAGAGCTGAACCAGGCCAGAAATAACGACAATGGCGGGCACCCAATGGAACCCGAAGCAAAAAAAGCGCGTCTCTCGAACACTATTGACCTTTTGGCAGATTTTGCCGTCGAATCTTTATAGACGCTGGCTCACATTCCCAGCACATACTTGAACCCTACACTGGATTCATAGAAAAAATCGTTCTCGATCCGTTGCGATGTATCCCCTGTCAGCCACCTTTCTGTTACCCAGATACCCATGTGATTTTTCTTTTTCAAAGCATTGGGCTCGGATAATCCTTTTTAATGCTAATCTAAGCTATTTTGTATTTTTATCTAGTCTTGCTTCGTTTTTCACTCTCTACTATCACGGCACGGGTTATGTATTTTGGAGAAGATGGCCGTGGCCTGGAAAATTTAGCTGCTAATGCAAGTCCACCCTGGGGGGGTACCGTTTCTGGCCATTACTTTAGAGAAGCACGTCTGGATATGAGCGTTAAATCCTCATACATACATACCTGCTGTTGTGAACTCTCATTTGGTAAGATTGGGGACTGATGCCATGATCGCCCAACGGATTAATCAAGAAGATGGGCACAGTGATGAGGTCTCTGATGACCGATAGTGATAGCATAATTGTTTGTAGGTAGGGGATGAGCAAAAGATCTATATGCTGCCTTACAGGGATGAGAAAAGGGGCTATTAACTTCTTTATACCATTTCGTTCCAAAAGGTCGATGTTCGAAGAAAAAGATGGAGAAATGCGATCACTCATTTGTCAAGAAGAATGCAGTCGCGCCATGCAGTACTGAATGAAGGCAAAAAAGACTGAATAGGTAAGGAAAAAAAGAAATGGAATATGCTGATGTGAAAAAGCTCGCCCTAAGGCAGAGACTCAATATGCCCAATAAAAATCTTGAGAAAAGAAAAAAAGATCTTGAAGTCCCCAATGGGGCATAAGAAGTTCCCCCATTCACACTGCATGTGAATGAGGCTTGCTCCCAAGCAGTTTGGCAACGGCCCTCTTCTCGTGCCATATACCCCACAGGGTAATCAAAGCACCCGCAATCCCCGCATAAGACGTAACCCAGTATGCGGTTCGATAACACTCTAGCCCTTCCCTGCAGTCACGGTCACCATCGGGTAATATCACGGAATGTCGGTCGTAAACGGTTCCGTAGATGAGGTTGAATATGTTCCCGCCGATCACCGCCGCAAGAGTCATGATGCCCCAATTCTGAGATATACCGCCAATCCCAAATGTATGCGCAACGATGGAAGGGAATACCCCGAAGAGCATGCCGTAGGCAAACCCCGTCATCCCAGACACGAATATAAGGTGATGGGGATTGGAGATTTGCGCACCGGCCAACTGTGCCGCGCAGAAAAACAGGGATGATGCGAAGACACACCATTGACGTGACATATTAAATTTTTTCACGAGAAAATCGGAGCCGATACCTAACAAACAGGTTAGTGGTGGTTAAGATAACATTTTGGGAGAGGACTGGATTATAGTACCGCTAATAAGACGGCCGATAAAGCTCAGAACCGAAAGGGCCGAAACGTGTATAGCTTGTAGTCTCTGGAGAAATCCGGGACTGACACTGTCATCGTAATACGTCCACAAAGCTTTGACCTAGACGAAGTTAGAGAAAGTACAAGAGGACGGACAGACAATCATTGCTGTCTCACATCATTTCCAATATTACTGAACAGAAGTTAGCAAAGATCATCATTGTGATCAAGAATCAAGAGGTACTAACTTTATTGTCATCAAGCCAATGCCCGTTAACACACCAAGTAAGCTGAACAACTGCCAGAATTCTATGGTTGGCAATATCGCAAACCCGCGTAGATCCGAATGCAGCGAGTCCCTAGTGGCTTGTGACTTTATATTCTCATCGTAAAAAGAATTATCAGAAGACGTCGACGATCTGGTTATCAATGACGACGTCTCATCAGACGTCTCATTTGGTACAATTGTTTCGGCATGTCGTGCAGACGATGATACGGGTATATCATGGCAGCCTGAAGTCTGGTGTGTTTCGACTTCAGTGGTCCCGCGATGGCAGTCAGGAGACCTGGTCCTATGCAGTTGGCTGGATTGAGATATGCTACCACTTTCCTGACCGTAAATTGAGGAATATGATGACGGAGGCGGTAATACTCTAACAAAGAATGACGAAACGAATATCAATGACGATGTCCCCACTGCAAGGACAAGCAAAAACAAAGAGGTGTCGTCACGGAAAGCAAGTGCGGCTACCGTCGAGAAGAAAAATGCACTGAGACCAAAGGCAGCGAGTGGGAATGCAGTAGCTGAGCCTCGATGATTTGGAAAATTGGATGCAGCTGTATGAAGAGCGTTAATAGCTAGGTTGGATGAAAAGGAGGCTTGATGCACTGTACCTGTCTTGATTGACGCTGAGAAAGCAGAACAACTCCCCATGCCAGTGAGGAATGAAAAAAAGCATAGAACGGGGATACTCATAGAGCCAGGGCCGGAAGCATATGCTATTCCAATGTCAACCATCCCTGCGCGCAAACACGGTCATAGTCCTGGGGAGGTGGAATGCTGACCTCTATGGATGGGAAAGTACCCAAGGAACAACGCCACGGTCCCAATCAGAGCACCCGGACGTGGTCCCTTGGAGTCAACAAGAAAGCCAATGGGAATGCCACTGGCATAAGTTCCCAGATTTGCCGCCGTGCCCTACTGCATTTTTAGCATACGGAAAGTGATAAGATGTTAAGAAACGTACAATAAGATTACTCTGTGTCGAAGACAACTTCATACGGTCTGCAAACTGAGGCGCCCATGCTGAATAGACATACTAGAGACATGTCAACCACATGGTCTTGAATTTGGGTAGGACTGGTAGCTACATTGGTTCCGCTGGCGAGCGCAATAGCAGTGGCTGCCACCACGGTCAGCAACCGCTGAGTCGTTGTTACCGGCGGAGACATCGCGCAACAGGAGAGGCTCTAGGCGCGATAAAGCACCGTTCTAGATTCGTGCTGCGCGTAAAACCCATGTGATGGGGAATATGATTATGGGAAGTCCAAAGAGCTCTGTACGTTGTCGATCTATAGTTAACTCAAACCGTTGAGTCGTACAAGGCCCGTGTGCAACTAAAGAGGCGATAAATGGGCTGCTAGGTGAAGTATCCTCAGCTTGCAGAGTCGAGCCTTGGTGAACGACAATAATAGATGTTCTTGGGTCTTGAACAAGCACCAGGATCGACAGACAAGCGGGTGAATTCGACGACAAGGTTGAAAGGGGCCCCTGCTGCTGTTTTGGAGTCTGGCTGAGTCGAGAGTCCCGGATTACATAATCCAGAGTGACGTTATCGCCGGCGTGACGCCAAGACCGCGGAGGCAACCTTGAAGATGCCAAACACTCAGCGTCAGCGTCGACCTGATCGTCTTCGGTGGGCTTGAACGGCTCGGTTTCCATCAGATATCATTCATATACTATCTGTACTGCCGCTTGGCTATCATTTAGATAGGCGCTCATCATGGGTGTTTTGCTCTCTCTGCCTCTGATGGCAGTTCCCAGCGTGGGAACGGTAAGATTTCATTCCTCATTACCACTCATCGCCGATTGTTTGCTGATCTGGCTCATAGGTGGTAGGCTGCCTGGCTTCATGCTGTGGAGCAGCGACATGCTCTGCCTTGTGTAGGGCATGTGGAAAGTTTCAGAGCAGGTAGGGCATACCCTATATCTCTTCGGGCGTTTGGATCAGCGGCTAACGTCTTACAGCATGGCTACGAGAATCGCCTACGCGTTCATCCTCCTCATAAACTCCATCCTTTCGTGGATAATGTTAACAAGATGGGCCTTGAATAAACTCGAACACCTCACATTCAAATTCCTACCTATTAGCTGCGATGGAGAAAAGTGCCATGGCTGGGTTGCTGTACACCGTATCAATTTCGCCCTCGGCTTGTTCCACATCATTCTTGCGCTCCTCCTTCTCGGAGTGCGTTCTTCCAAAGACCAGCGAGCCGGGATACAAAATGGTTATTGGGGACCCAAAATCATCGTTTGGCTAGCTTTTGTTGCCCTTTCATTTTTCATTCCGGAGCCATTCTTCTTCGTTTGGGGCAGCTATTTCGCTTTTGCTGGTGCAATACTGTTCTTATTGCTTGGCTTGATCCTCCTCGTGGACCTTGCGCATACTTGGGCGGAGTTATGTCTTGAGAAGATCGAAGACACCGGCTCTCGGGTATGGCAGGTATTATTGATCGGTTCGACCTTGGGCATGTACCTCGCGTCGTTAGCCATGACGATTGTCATGTATCTGTTCTTCGCACGCAGCGGATGCGCGATGAATCAGGCAGCAATAACAGTAAGCACATTATCTTTGATCAGGGCGATTAGCAAGTACTGACGTGTTATAGATCAACTTGATTGTTTTCCTGATCATCTCCGTGGTGTCTATACAGCCGGCAGTACAATCAGCAAATTCTCGCGCTGGTTTGGCGCAAGCGGCAATGGTCACCGTCTACTGCACTTATTTGACCATGTCGGCGGTTTCCATGGAACCGGATGACAAGCAGTGCAACCCACTTCTTCGTGCACGCGGCACTAGAACCGCCTCGATTGTCCTTGGCGCAATTGTTACGATGTTGACTATTGCTTATACCACCACACGTGCTGCGACTCAAGGCATCGCCCTCGGATCAACCGGTGCGCATGCTAATTATTCTCGTTTGGGCCAGGATGAAACGGAGCATGGCCTTGTAACGCAGCAACCGGGCCGTAACCGTCGCGAAATGCGCGCAGAGGCTCTCCGCGCGGCTGTTGAGAGCGGAAGTCTTCCTGCATCTGCTCTAGACGATAGCGATGATGAATCGGATAGTGAGGCTGACTCCAAAGACGACGAACGGGGATCCACGCAGTACAACTACTCGTTGTTCCATATCATCTTCTTGCTCGCGACCATGTGGGTTGCTACACTTCTCACCCAGAATCTAGACCCTGAAGCCCAGAAGGATGATCTTGCTCCTGTAGGTAGAACTTATTGGGCCAGTTGGGCGAAGATTATTAGTGCTTGGGTGTGTTACGCCATTTACCTGTGGAGCTTGGTCGCCCCTGTTTTGATGCCAGACAGATTCGATGGTTAGATGGGATCTGTGCGTATTCCTTTTTTTGCTAGAGTCCAGTGGCTACAAGTGTGTACATACATATGTTCTTTGGTGTTGGCTCGAAACCCTGATATCTTTAATTACTGGGGCGTTACGTCTGGATTGTACTTTGCAAATGGGCTCATAATCATTGAGGAAACTTAATATCAAATGCTGCCTAAACACTTTGGAGATTCGACGAATCCATACTAAATGTCGGTGATGCGTGTGTTGTGTGTGGACTTTGATGAAGCTCATCGTTAGTGACGTCAGAGCTCCAAAAGAGGCTATTGAGCCTCACGCGCGCCCACGCGTCGGTTGGTGTTCTGCACCACTGACGATGGTAGTTAAGCGAGACACAAAATCAACAACCATCCACTCGACATCGCGTCCATCGCCATGGGATGAATATGGCCACAATCAAGGCCATTGAGGCCCGCTCGGTTTGTTCAATCACGCTCCCTGTGCAGCTTATTAGGACCGCTTATGGCTCACGCGCAACTCTCAGGTGCACCAAATCCAATCCGGGCAGGTAATCGTCGACCTTTGCTCAGTGGTCAAGGAGCTAGTCGAGAACAGCCTCGATGCTGGTGCGACGTCACTTGGTACGAGGAGCTCCCTAGCAGGCTTTATTATGGTATGATTTACTCTGACAGGAATTATGTTTTGCTCGTCCTCAAAGATATCCGATTCAAGAACAATGGCCTAGACCTTATTGAGGTTCAGGACAACGGCCACGGCATTTCACCGGACAACTACGAAAGCGTCGGTACGGCTGAATATAGTAGCTGTCTATTGAGGATCAGATCGCTAAATTCTTCGCAGCCTTGAAACATTTCACGTCCAAACTCTCCACCTTTGAAGATTTAGCATTGCTTCAAACCTTTGGGTTCCGCGGCGAGGCTCTCTCCTCACTTTGCGCCCTTTCCAATTTCCACATCGTTACCGCTCAGGCAGATCAAGTACCTAAAGCCACACGCCTTGATTTCGAAGTTTCTGGCAAACTTAAAAGCACTCAGGTAGTGGCTGGCCAAAGGGGCACGACCACCTGCATCGAGAATCTCTTCCAAAGGCTTCCCGTTCGGCGACGAGAGTTGGAAAAAAATGTCAAGAGGGAGTATGGCAAGGTTTTGGGCCTTTTGCATGCTTACGCATGCATCAGCACGGGAGTCCGCTTCAATGTCAAGAATCAGATGCCCAAGGGGAAAAGCGTGGTGGTGTTCGCTACAAAGTCGAATCCCACAACGAAAGAAAATATATCGAATGTGTATGGAGCGAAGACGCTCCTTGCACTGACACCCCTCGATCTCGAATTGGAATTTGAGCCAACCATGGGGCCAAGGTCCACACGTGGACAGCAAGATAAGTGCACGAACCGAATTTTCGTGCACGGCTATATATCCAAGCCGGTGTTTGGCGAAGGGAGGCAGACTCCCGATCGCCAAATGTTTTTTGTGAATTCTCGCCCGTGTGGCTTGCCGCAGATCGCGAGAGCTTTCAATGAAGTCTACCGGTCGTTTAACATCTCACAGTCGCCATTTATATTTGCTAACTTTGAAATGGACACGAATGCATACGATGTCAATGTATCGCCGGACAAACGTACAATATTATTGCATGATGCCGGTGCGCTTATCGAATCGTTAAAGACTTCGTTAACGGGTTTATTTGAAGGACAGGACCAAACCGTACCTCAATCCCAGCTCTTGGCCTCAAAGCGGAGTACAATGAAGCAATTGGTACACAACGCTGTTCTCGATGATTCGGCTCCATTGAAAAGAGCTGCTACTTTGCCGACCACTGAACCCTCAGAGAACTCTGTGGAAATAAATAACGAAGTTCCGGAGGTCGCTCAAGAGCCGACGACGAACCATTTTCAGAAGTTCGCTGAGCGCCGGGTATCATCCAGTATTTCTCCTGAACCAGTGCCTGGAAGATCTAGAGAGACCTGTCCTCTAACCCGGATTTCTACGAATGTAATTAACAAACAGCATGCCCCGACAGAAACACATGCCCTAGAGCCGGAAGAATCAAGTCAAACGTCGTCACTTTCCAGTCAAGAGAGGACCCAAAGCTCCTTTCAAATCACGCCCCAAAAATCAGCCAACGTGATTCAGAATGCGTTTGACAGAATGCGTCCTACAAGGCCACCAGCGGAGATTGCCACTATCACGATTGGCGATAAAACAACGACATCTACGATCGGATACACTTCACCGCATAAGCGAAAAGGATCCCAGGAAGGGTCGCGATTAACATCTACGAAGCGTCAAATGCGTGCTCCAGCAACGGCAAGTAAGCTTGGGCGAACACTGAGGCATTTTGCCGCTCCAGGTACTCAAATCGAAAGTCACTCCCAAGCAGAAGATAGTGCCGACGAAGGGGAAGAAGATTCTGTCGCCGGATCAACACGCAGTGAATCCCAAGCAAGTCCGGATAGAGAACTAATGGAATCTTGTGACTCCGGGCAGGCATCAGACGGAATAGTAGAAGAAGAGAATGATTCAGCTCCAGACTTAGACGAAGACTACGTTGATGATCAAGAGAAAAAAGTAAGGGAAGAAGCAAAAGTAGCTGAACTAATTCACGCCGCGGAACAGGCGGCCAAGATTGCCTCGGAGCATAATATCGAGCGAGCAAATAAGTTGTCAAAGCGGTCCCGTGGGAGGGACTCAACATTTGAGATGATGTGTTCAATTGACGGCTCTCTTGCGAAAATTGAAGCACAATTAAACCTGCTCCAAGAAAACTTTGAGTCTATGAGGAAGTACAAACCAGCACAGGAACCAGCGCTAGAAGAGGATTCAGTGCAGCAGGATTCAGAGGAAGCAAAATTATCACTCACAGTGTCGAAAGGAGACTTCGCTCGCATGCGGATCGTCGGACAATTCAATCTTGGATTCATTCTGGCTATCAGACCCGGTAACGATGGTGCCAATTCCCAAGAATACGATCCGGCGAGAGATGAGCTGTTTATAATCGACCAGCACGCTTCAGACGAGAAGTACAATTTCGAACGACTGCAAACGGAGACCGTGGTTCAGAATCAGCGACTCGTCAAGCCTAGAACACTTGATCTCACAGCTGTGGAGGAAGAAATTATCATCGACAACGTTTCTGCGTTAGAAAAAAACGGATTCGTCGTTGATATCGACATGAGCGGTGACGAACCCATTGGACGAAGATGTAAATTGCTCAGTCTCCCGCTGAGCAAAGAGGTTGTTTTCAACACGCGCGATTTGGAAGAATTAATCGTGTTGTTGTCGGAATCACCCCAGCACCACCGCGGATCCCAAGGCGATGGTAACGGTGCGCCCGCACCCTCGTCGCAATTTATAGATTCCCACGTCCCTCGGCCGAGCAAGGTGCGCAAGATGTTTGCAATGCGCGCATGTCGATCGAGTATAATGGTCGGAAATACGCTTACCATCAAACAAATGGAGAAGGTTGTTCGGCACATGGGAACGATTGATAAGCCGTGGAATTGCCCACATGGCAGACCGACGATGAGACACCTGATGAGCCTTGGTCGGTGGAATGAATGGGATGAATGGCCGGAGATGGAGGTGACCGATGACGATGAGAGCGAACAAGAGGGGCCCCTTGGATACGAGATTGGAATTTGGAATCAGTTCTTAGAAGAGCATGGGAATCTAGGTTGAATTTTATTCTGGATATTGCTGAATTTTGAATTTTGGGATACTGACCTGGTTTTTGGAATGTAGACTACTTAGAACAATATACCTGGTATCAATTTGATCAGATTTCATTACAACGTCCCAGTTATCAGCCGTTTGGTGGAAGAATACCAACATATATGCCCATCCGCGCAGTCGAAAAACCAATTGGAAAAGAGGTATCAAAACCACCGTCTCAACCGACTTGGCTGTGGTCCACCCAGCTGCTGTGCCGTCACCTTTCCCTTCTTCAAGTCCTCTTCATCCGCCAACCTCAACGTCTCCTCCACAATCAGCAGGTCCCGCTCCAACATTTCCGTCCAGTTTTGCAAATCCCCAACCTCTTTCAATCCCTGACGGCCCTGGTCGGCAAGTTTCCCAAGCTCAGTGCCCTGCTTCGCGAGCTGATTTGTCGTCCTTTTCAGCTCGGTTTCCTGTTTCTGAATGACAGCCGCGTTTTCATGGAGAGTTGCGGCGCGGGAGCGGAGGTCAGAGTCGAGGTTGGAACCGACGGACTTGAGAGAGGCGAGGAACGCGGTGCGGGCTTCGGCAGTGGGTTCAGAAGGGTAGTCAGGGTTGGTGATGGCGTCGGCAGCCATCTTTTTTTGCGGCCTTCTTAGACTTGACTTTGTTTAAGAGGTATCGGGAGATAGTTGACGGTGGGATAAGGCCTGTTTTTGGAGACCTCCACGGCACGAAGTCCAGTTACGAATCAACAAAGTCAGAGCAATTTCAATGGCTCCCGATATTTATGCACAATGAAAAGGAAAGCTCGGTATATGCCACGCTGCGAGTCTTGGGTCACTTTGGAATTGGTGAAAAGATTGATATCACTCCAGAGATCTGGGGAGTAAGAAGACGGAGGAGCGCAAGACAAGCTCCCCTTCAGAAAAGCAACCCCACTTTCCACGTCATACGCGCTAGTTAGAGACCTTTGCTGAGCTCTTATGCATGCCATCGGGTGGCCGGAAATATCAGCGATCTACTCTGCATTGCAGGAGAAGGATGCATCGGTCCAAACAGGAGTGGATTCCGAAGGAGCTGCGTCCTTCCAGAACAAAAGACATAGCTAATTGCTATCTGAAAGCAAAAGTCTCCAAAGACTGCAGTTTGTTGGAACACTGGTACTAGACACCACATGTGCAAAAAGTTTGCTGGCCGCGCTTGTCCCGCCATAGGCTGGTGACAGGGGCCAAGTCATCTGAGTCGAAACGTGTCACCAGTAGACGCTCTCCCTGTGCGGGGAGGAGGAACAGCCTTGAGAAGCAAGGGTCTATACCTTAGTGCAAAGTACTGAGTTGCAGGTTGAACACTGAAATGACAGTTGAAACTTGAAGGTCATTTGAGTGAATCTGCGATAGACCGAGTGAGGTTGGGATGCACTCCACGTGACTGTGGCAATTCGCGCCCGGGTCAACCTCCAGGCCACAGCGAGCAGGGGGCCAACACTCAACCATGACCCCAAGGAATGCAGGGAAGAAAGAAGCACTATGAATTGCAACTGGAGTGCAGTATTGGCCAGTTGTGCTCGATGGACGCCAATGACTATAACTTCTTAACTACACTAAATCTATTCACAGTGGTTCTCACAGCTTCCCTCGTACCGCAACAGAGCTCGTTGCCGGAGTGACTATCGCCTCAAGTTCTGCAAGCAGGACTCCCTCGGGTACATCATCTCCATCTTCTGACTCTAGCTCGAGAGCCCAAGCCACTCTGCCCGCGCGAGGGCTGCGCACCTCAATTTCCATTTTCATCTGCTTCACAAATGCAATGACAGCGTTTTCCTCCACTTCGTCACCTTCTGATACTAGCATTTCGGTTAGCTTTCCACTGATTGGAAGCGTAACATGGGCATGGTTATTCGGGTCTCCCAGACGGTGAGTTGATGACAAGGAGCTAGCAGACGTAGAAGTGGTGGAAAGTGATATCTTATACGCAGCAGTCTTAGCGGACGTTGAGCCAGTTGCCGGAACCGTATATTCGATTTCTGCGCTTAAAGATGATGGGAATTCATTGCGCAGAACTCGCTTCAAGAGAAAATGGTGGGGCAGCTGGCGTTGAGCCGGGTTCGACTTCTCGCCCAACGGCTCCAAGTCAACGGACCATGCGTCTCCTTTTCGGAAAAGTACGCTAGAAGCTGCTGCAGATAGCGCTTGGGAGACTGATGACGCTGGCAAAGCAGGTCTGCTGGATTGAATGGACTGTGAAAGCTTTTGCCCATGCGCAACAATGTCACTTAAATTGGTTTCCAGCCACTGGGTGTCAATTTTCCACTCTCTAAATTCCGTGCTGTCGATGACCGCTCGAAGGACATCAATATTCGTTTTGATCCCTGCAATTCTAGTGTCTTCGAGAACTCTCCTTGCTTTTGAAATAGCTCCATCCCAGGTTAGAGCCGTAACAATGATCTTTGCAATCATGTTATCAAAATCAGATCCCACTACAACAGGTGATAGATTTGATATATTGGTATCAACTCTGACACCGTTGCCACCCGGTACATGGAATTCTGTTATTTTGCCAATGCTTAAAGCGAAGTTGGCGCTTGGGTCTTCGGCACAAAGGCGCAACTGAATGGACTGTGGACCAGGAGGTGTTTCCGGGTTTCTATTTTCACCCAGTCCTATGTCCTGGAGCGATGCACCCTGAGCCAGCAGGAACTGGGATCGCACAAGGTCAACGGAAGATATACACTCAGTTATGGTATGCTCCACCTGCAACCGGGGGTTGATTTCTAGAAAGTAGAACTCAGATGACTGCTCGTTGACAAGGAATTCGAATGTTCCAAGCGATAGGTATTTGATCTGCCACCGTCAGCGATAACTTCAATAACAAGACTGGGTTGTCCCTACTTCACTGGCAATGCGTAGCGCTGCCTCAATAACCAAACGAATCAGCTTGCGGTCTTTAATTAGTGCAGGAGCGCACTCGACAATCTTTTGAAATCGCCGTTGAATGCTGCAGTCTCTTTCCCAAAGATGCCTGACTTGTCCGGTCCCATCACCGATAATTTGGACTTCGACGTGATGATAGCCTTCAACTGCGGCCTTTTCGACGAAAACCTGCCTAGAAGGCGATTCGCCAGTCGCTCTCTCAACAGATGTTCGCAGCATATCTTCGCTTTTGACGAGTCGGATTCCTCTCCCGCCGCCTCCGTCCACGGCTTTAATCATCACTGGATACCCGACTTCAGCAATGAAGGCTTTGATAACGTTTAAATCACTGGTAGGCTGCGTTACTGCTTTCAGCACAGGCACTCCACATGCCTCTGCCAGTTCTTTGGCGCGCAACTTGTCGCCGGTCTGCGCTAACACCTCCCACCCCGGTCCCATTACTTTGGCGCCTGCTTCTTCCCACATACGCTGGGCGAATTCTGCACTTTCACTCAAAAACCCATATCCAGGATGAACAGCATCGATAGAATGCTCCTTCGCCAGCTTTACGAGCAAGGAAATATCCATATAGGACGCCGGAGATGGCAGTGCCAATGCATGGTTGGGAGCGCCGAGCTCGCAGTGAGACTGATCGCCCGTCGTATATAGAGCATACGTTTCAACACGGCCTGGAAGTTCCCTGGCTGCTTGGAGAATACGGACGGCGATTTCACCTCTGTTAAAAGCAGGTCCATTAGCGTTTGTTCCTTGAGCTGGGTTCGAGTTATCACCTACATACCTATTAGCTACCAGGAGCTTTCTAATAGGCCGTACTGGGGGGACCATTGTGCGCTGTGGCCTATGCTTGTCTGTTCTGTTCTTTACGAGAGTTCACTAATTATGAGCTGGGTAAGCTGGAACAAAGAAACTGGCCTTCCCGAGTGCATATATTCGATACGCCCTCTTCGGTATCCTTTCATGTAATCTAGACGCAAGCAGGAGAGCACATTCCAGCTGCCAGCGCATTCATAGTCAAACTCTTTTATCTCCATTGTTCTTAGCCTTAGCTCTTCTTGAAACCCATTCGTCATCGGCCTCAAAAATGCTGAAAATAGCCCAATCTCCAATAGTAGGAGATCCCTCGGTGTCATCCCGGGTAACTAAAACATCTCAATCTTTACTCCAATTCTACACAGCGGAAAGACTTTCGGTTCTTCATGCGTTGTTCTTGGTTCTGTTGTTTGCGGGGAATTGGGAACCCATGGAGCCCAAGTGAAATGCCGAGGCTTCTGTCCCCCAAGTCATTTTGGAGTTGTCACAACACGGCATACGGAGTACTGTACTCCGTAATAGCATCGCCCGAGGGATAATCTCTGCTTCCTAAGCTCTTGCGATTTTGGCGGTTCAATGTATATAGAAATCGCTACCACAATGCGCGATTGTTAAACTTGCGAAAGGGTAATATTATCCTTTGCTTTCCTTGTTCTGCTCGCATCGTGCTGGAAGAGATGACTGCGGGCTGCACCAAGCATATATACACCAAGGTTATTCTCTCTTAGACCGACAACGTTCAAGCCAAAAAGTCTATAATATACAAATCGATGAGAGAGGACCCTGATCTAGAATCAAAAATCTCCAAGAAGCAGCTGAACCTCCATACCTTCTGAACGCCTCTCTAAAACATAAAAGCTGATATCCGTTTGCTACCCGCATCCTCTAGATCTCCCAGATTTCTGATATATGTTTGAAACACTGGCAAAATAACCGCCGATCTCAAGAAAGAAATTCACAATCATGACCAAGAACGAGGGAAACGCCAAAGGGTCCCAGGCATCCCAAAAAGCCACCGAACGACTCAACCAACTCTCATCACATCTTGGATCCAATTCAAACCAGGCCGAAAAACGAAAGGCCAAAGCTTCAGCTCTTCCCGCCGACTACTCCGACGTACTCGGTCAAATAGCGGCCCTACGCACTTTCGCAGCCAACCCGGACCCCAAGAACAGAGGGTACATCCGCCAAAAGCAAGCCGGAAAGCTCTGGGTACGTGAGCGAATCGAACAATTGCTCGATCCTAACACGTTCCGAGAAATCGGCTCGGTCAGCGGCACCGTGACGTGGAGACAAACCAGTCCTTTGACAGAGGAACCAGTGGCGTTCACGCCGAGTAATAATGTGCAAGGCATGGGCAAATTGAACGGAAGAGAGATTCTCTTAACGGCAGACGATTTTAGTATCCGTGGGGGACATGCAGACGGCGCAATTGCTGAAAAAACTATATACATGGAGCAATTGGCGGTTGAGCTAAAAATGCCAATGGTGAAGCTCGTTGACGGGAGCTCTGGGGGTGGGAGTGTGACAACGATCAGGACGGAAGGCTGGTCGTATGTCCCGCAAGTAAAGCCGTTTAAACATGTCGTTAAACAACTGAATATGGGAATACCGAACTTAGGTGCCGTCGTTGGTCCTGCTGTAAGGTTTTTCTGCATGTGATCGAACGATGTTGAGGGACTGACAATACTCGATAGATCGGCCTTGGGGCTGCCAGAGTGGTGGCCTGCCATTTCTCCGTAATGGCGGCGGACGTCGGCTCTCTGTTTAACGCCGGACCCAAAGTCGTCGAAGGCGCAACGTTCGAAGAAGGCCTCGACTTCCAGGAGCTTGGAGGACCCATGATGCACTGCACCAACGGCACCATTGATAATCTTGCCGCAAACGAGGCAGAATGCTTTGAGCAAATACGTACTATATTAGCGTATCTTCCCAATTCGGGCGCTGAGGCTCCACCAGCGATTCCATGCGAGGACCCGGAAAACAGAGAGGATATTTTACTCCGAAGTATAATTCCGAGACGCCAACAAAGAATGTACAACCCATGGACCATCATCAAATCTGTGGTTGATAGGAATTCATGGTTTGAAATTGGTCCATTATGGGGAAGAACAGCCATCACAGGACTTTCTCGCCTCGGAGGTCGACCGATTGGTATAATCTCGCTGAATTGCGAAGTCAACAGTGGAGCTTTGGATGCTGCCGGTAGTCAGAAAATGACCAGATTGCTAAAACTGTGTGATGTTATGAATATTCCAGTCCTTCAGTTCATCGACGTCCGTAAGTTGAAGTTACTCAAAAAAAACAAGAATTCTCATATATGCGATGATTGTGACTAACAGCCGCTCAAGCCGGATACGCAATCGGAACGATAGCTGAAAGAACAGCCACCATGCGCTGGGGCGTTGAGCTCACGAAAGCATACTACTCCACCACGATGCCGATCTTTAACGTCATTACCAGAAGAGCCTTTGGTGTTGCTGGTGCTGTTATGGTCGGATGCCGAGATCCAAAGATGCAAGTCGCTTGGCCGTCCGGTCAATGGGGATCATTGCCTTTGGATGGCGGAATAGAGGTCGGGCACAGACATGAGCTGCGCGAAGCCGAAAAACTTGGCAAAAAAGCCGAACGATACAAAGAACTGGAAGATGAGTATCTTCGGCTGATGAACCCCGTTCGAACTGCTAATGCATTTGGGGTGGGAGAAATCATCGACCCCAAAGACACCCGTGCCGTTGTCTGTGCTTGGGCAAAACGAGTATATCAAGTCCTTATGCCCGAAAGACTGGGGAATAGAGCCAACGGGAGAATCCAGCCTAGCTTCGCATAGTCCATATAGACCTCTTTACATAGAACACCTCTGATGTAGAGCCAAAATCATTTGATTTTACCAACACCTTGTAGTGTGAGGTAGACGTCGGTTCCCCAGCCCCACATGCTCTGTAGATGGATACTGCCACCAAAATATTCCGCATACGCCCGGCCCAGAGGTAACCCGTAGCCCAGTCCTGCTATGGTACTGTTGTTAACACTACTGTGAGAGAGTGCATTCAATCCATCAACGTTGCCGTTGTCGCCATACGGGGTTTCTTCCTCTGAATATGTTGTGTAGTTATATGACCAGATATGGGGCAGTATCTCCGGGGGGATACCACCTCCACGGTCACGGAAGCGAATAGTAATACTCTGCGTAGGTGAGTCAATGGCCCCCATAAATCCATTTTGGTGCAGAAGTCCGCCACGTTGACTCGCGCCCTGAAAGTCAAGGTCACTCTTGGAAGGCATACAAACTTGACGGCTCGTGGGTATTCCGTGTCCAGCTTTATCGAGCACATCAGGCGCCGATGCAATTGTAACCTCGACAGGCTCACGTTCGCTTCCATTCTCCACAACCGCTCGGAAAGCATTTTTCAACAGTTCCGTGATTATGTACTCCAAATGAACCGGTATGTGAGCGAACGTGGCATCAACTTCACCATTGATGATTAGACGAGGTCGTACGCCGTATTTGAGTTCACAGATTTCGGCAACAAATTCCTCACAACTTTGAATAAGTCGAGCGGGCTGAAGAGCTGTATCTATCACGCCAATATAGTTAGACGGAAAAGGCGGCCTTCCTTCATTTGTTGGCTGCGAAGCCATATGCAATGCCAGGTGTTGTTGAGCGATCAATCGCGTCCCAATCCTTGCGCGCAGGTGCTCGTCAAGAAACTCTGTGACTTCCTCAGGGCTGATGTATTTTCGACACTCGAGAAATCCTCTTGCCAGCACAGGAATTGTGTTCGTATGAGTCTGAACCAGATCAGCCATGGTTTCCGTGAATTGCTTCTCAACTTCCAATGTGGTAATCTTCTTCTTCTGGTACGGAAGCAATGTCGACATCGAGTGAACATAATTATCATAGATCTCGGAGACATGAGGATTCGACACAACTATAAAAGGCAGGTTTCGGAGAGCTTGGATACGATATGCCAGTCGTGCAGGAAGCAAAGACAGAGTGAAGTTTGCGGAAGCTAAAAGAGCCTCTTTGGATAGGGGAGGGCAGCCATGTCTTCCATGCGTCAGCTCAGTCGGTCGAACGCGAATCACGCTGATTCCGTACTTACCTAAGTAAATCATTCAGCGTCAAAGGCCGTTTGGTACTGGAAGCCAGCTGTGTAACTTCATCTATAGCAACATCCGTTCCCGAGGGGGGGTAGGACCAGGCATTTGTATTCAACGCGGTGAGCGAACGGGATGGAACTGATTGGAACGGCAAGGCAGGCCGAAGAAGTCGCGCAGGGTACAACCGTCGAAAGTGAGCCATGGTGACTTTCATCCCATAGTATGCTTTGGCAATCTGTGAGATCTGCGGGCCATATCAAGGTGTAGAAGTGGGAGGAGGGAGGGATTATGGTGTTAATAATAGCATGGAGAGCCCGCTTGTTGGTGCTTTGGTGCGATGCTGATGAAATCCACTAAAACGGCTAGCAGCGGACAAGGGCCCGAATCGCGCTAATTTGGAACTCCGAAGTCTCCGCGCCCGCGAGCGCGTTTCAAACTATTCCTGATCCTGACTAACAAAGATGCTGCTTTAAGCACTACCAATGTTGTCATGACGTCGCTCAACCCGTTGCTGCACTTTGAACGACGAGGGCAACCGTTGAACCACATCGAGGGTCATACCACAGTCTAATATGGGACTGAGGGAGTCAACGGATCATTTCTGTCCTGATATCTGGAGAATATTTGGTTTAATTGCAATATTTCCAGGAGAACTTTGGTCTGAGGTTAACACCTCCGGGCCTATCAAAGAGAAAAATCTCGCAAAATATCAGCCTGAGAAACACAATCACATTTACTCACTCAAAACCATGAGAGGCGGTTGAAGAGTAATGATGTCCCTTGCGGCTCAGGAGATGATTTCGGGTTAGTTACCTTGCTGATACAAACAACCGAACAATTGCTTTAAGGAGATGGAGAAAGTCCACTCATCAAGCATCATCCGTGATCGTGACCATACACGTTATGAATGCCGTTATAGATCAATATGACTATATTGGACGAAATAGGTATAAGCAGGGAAACGGAAGACAACTTTGCTGCTCTGATATTATAGCCACCACGATCAAAGCATCTGTTCCGGAGTATGCTTGGCTAACATAATGTTATGCTCCCGCTATTCCGCGAAACAGACATCCCACGAAAAGCATACCAAGTTATTCTCGCTTCAATCTTGGGCAAGAATCAAATAACAATTGTTTCGCGAAAACGTTATGCCCAAGATGTATAAAAACCTCAGCCGGGACCCGTTGTCCAGCCTGGAGCCAGAGCTCGACAGCTATTGACCTACATCAAGACTTCACACGACGATTATACCCGATTGACTGCCAATTCCTAGTTCTATACAAAGGACGCTAATTGCTTGCACAATGCCTCGTTTCAGCAGTCCATTCGACGGCGCCCACCTCTTTTACCGTGACTACATTCCCGCCTCTCAACCTTCGCCATATCATCCAGACCCAGCATACGGCATCAAGCCACAGCCTGCATTTGTTTTCATCCATCCATGGCCCCAGTCAGGGTCCGTCTATGAACCACTCATGCTCCAGCTCTGCGAGACCTATAGATTCCGCTGCATCGGGCCTGATCGACGTGGGTTTGGGAAAAGTGACTGGAATGGCTGCGACACCAACTTGTCAAAGCCAATAGATTATTCAGTCTTTGCGGCTGATACGGCCTATTTATTAGAGAAAACCAAGGTGGGGCCATTTGTCTTTGTGGCGGCAAGTATGGGGCCGGGTGAAACGGTGCAAGCGTACTGGCAGAGTCAGTATGTAAGGGAAAATTGCAAGGTCAGTTGGTGCTCTGGGTTCCATGCGTGATCACCCATTGCTAATGGTGCAATTCATGCAGGGTTTCTTCTGGATCGGCCCTGCATTGCCGTTCCCACTGGCCACTCCGGCCAACCCCAAGGCCCCAGGGCAAGCAGTCTGGGACAGTATACTCCAAGGCTTGCGTGGTTCGAGAGCGGAATATGTAAAGCAGGCATTGCCAGGATCACTGGGACCAGATGGTGGCCTTGATTTGCCAAAGGATACTCTTCAGCAATATATCCAGCTGGTCCTTAGCGCTGACGCTTTGGCGGTCGAACGATGTGTTCAGATCATTATTTCAACAGATTTCACAAAAAAGCTGAGAAAAATAGGCCATGAAACTGATGTGCCAGTCATGGCTATCAATGGTGACAAGGATATGGGAAATCCAACAGAAGCAACCTTGGATAAGATTAAGGAGCTGATTCCCAGGGCCATAACCAAGGAATATCAGAATGGCGCGCATGGTAAGTGTTCTGCTGTTTGGTTGCCTGAGAATGAGCTGACTTTGATGACAGGGTTGCAAATCACTCATTTTGCTGAACTGCTGGCTGATCTCTTGGAATTCATTGCTTTGTCGAGATCTTCCGGCTAGTTATTCAACAATAGGGCTTCATCGATGTTGAACAAGTGACGCACATGGAGTCAACCCATTTGTATGTAGATTTCTGAGTTCTGATGCTTCAGTTAATAGTCACAGAATTTGAACATAAGTTCGAGCTTGTTGCAAAGCCAGTCACTCTAACAATTCACTAATGCATCACTGTCACAAAACCAAGCTGGATGGGATTAAAAATGAGGATATAAGTACCTGACTCCCCCCTCATCTTTGCAAACAATATCATACTATCTCACAGAGCATTTGCTCATCAATGATTCCTATATTCATGTGTTCTCTAATTTCCCGAGCATAACGTTATGGTCGATCTTGGCAGGGTCAATAACGGCCCAGGAGTGGTTGCAAACTCCAAAAGTCTCCGCGAACCGGCTCCATTGCACCCCATGCTCTAATTGCGAAGAAGGCTATATAAGTCAACAAACACCTGCAGCATTGTCAGCTTTGAGAATGCACCTGTCTCCTACTGTCTACAAGTTGTTGTCCACAGAGAGGTGTTTCGCGGGATGCCATGGCTGTAAAGCGGCGCCGCCAAGCCGAAGAAATCGAGGTTCCAAATCTCTCGGAAGATGCAGCTGAGCGGAAGAGAGTCCTCAACGTACTGGCACAACGCCGATATCGTAAGTCTACAGCCATACCGCGATGGCGGACACTTATGTATGTGTGCGGTCCTTTTACTGACAAATTGTCCAGGGAAACGAAAGCGTGAACAACTAGCAGCGCTTGAACAGCAGATTAAGAAGAAAAATACGTTGGATCTTGTTCCGGCAGATCTATCAGCTACCGATAGGGAATTGGGCGGGCGTTCTTCCGACTCTGCCGTAGATGGCTCACAGCTGTCCACATTATCCCCGGTGGCAGACGATATAGAGTGCACCGTGCCTCCTACACCTCCCGAGAGCAACCCTCGATCCCAAGAGGCACCCCTAGATTTCTCGCCCAATGGAGATCTATCTCTGTCAGACTTGGAATCAAGTCTCCTCCGGCAGTCAAATTTCTTGGATCCTATTTCCGAATGCCTACTGAACTTGGAATATCCAGCCACACCTCCTAATTCGGACTCATTCCCTCAACCACCATCCCTAGATCCGTCGGCCTTGACGTGGGAATCTCTATCGAATCCTGTGAATCTGGCACTGGATTGCAATGCGGACATATCATCCAGTCTGCAATTGCATCAGACCTCCACGTTCACGTTTCCTGACGACAGGATTATCGAGGTGCCAACGCTGACCCTGCTCAAAGCCGTGCTGACAATCGCCGATCGTCTCAATCTAGCGGACCACCTCTGGGATATTTCGGCTGTTAGTCCTTTATTCACTGGATCCGGGGTGGATTTGCTGTGTGGGTCGAACTCCGACCCTTCTTCGTTGGTTGGCCTTCCAGCGAACCTCCAACCCACCCAGACTCAACGACTGATCCCTCACCATCCGGTTCTCGACCTTCTACCATGGCCAACAGTGCGGGACAAGTTAATTCAAGTTTTTGATTTACCACCGCATCTACGACCAGCGTCCGCTGCCGACCCAATGGGTCTCGTAACGCTGGTATACGACATCGAGGATCCTACAGAGGGGCTCAGAGTGTCTGGCTCGAATCCATTTATGGCGGAGAAATGGGAGGTCGGCCAGGTTGTCTTCCAGCGCTGGTGGTGGGCTTTTGAGTCGAGCATTGTTGAAACAAGCAATCGATTGAGGAGGAAGAGAGGCCAGCAGGGCCTTGTGCTAGGGATCGTTGATTGACATTTTTTTACAATACGGATAAATGATATCAATCACATGCGATGTTCAAACCCGAGGATGAGCAGAGATAGCATACCAGATGTTGTCTGCAAGGCCGGCGATGTTCGAATCACTTCTCCTCTTCTTCCGCATGGCGCCGATGGGCCATGCGTTAACACTCGTCGTACTATGAGCGACTCTAGTCTTTCGTTAACGTTGATATAGGTTGCTGATAGGTAGCAGCACGTTCGCAGAGACTCTCGTCGTTGTAAGTATTCGTTGAAATGGAATTTGAAATAGATGCTGATGATGAATAGATTTCTTCGTTTTCGAATCTTCATGCGTTTTCTTCGTCGTTGTAAGTATTCGTTGAAATGGAATTTGAAATAGATGCTGATGATGAATAGATTTCTTCGTTTTCGAATCTTCATGCGTTTTCTTCGTCGTTGTAAGTATTCGTTGAAATGGAATTTGAAATAGATGCTGATGATGAATAGATTTCTTCGTTTTCGAATCTTCATGCGTTTTCTTCGTCGTTGTAAGTATTCGTTGAAATGGAATTTGAAATAGATGCTGATGATGAATAGATTTCTTCGTTTTCGAATCTTCATGCGTTTTCTTCGTCGTTGTAAGTATTCGTTGAAATGGAATTTGAAATAGATGCTGATGATGAATAGATTTCTTCGTTTTCGAATCTTCATGCGTTTTCTTCGTCGTTGTAAGTATTCGTTGAAATGGAATTTGAAATAGATGCTGATGATGAATAGATTTCTTCGTTTTCGAATCTTCATGCGTTTTCTTCGTCGTTGTAAGTAATTGTGACTCTTATCCCTGTTGGTGTCAGCGTTAACGCGTCGATCTCGCTTCTAGATGCCCCGTAAACGACTCTTCGGTGCCGCTGCCGCTTCAGTGAATAAGCGTATGGCGAAACGAGCTCGGAATGAGGCCGAAGCTGCTGCTGTAAGTGATATCCTGCGGGTAGTTGTCAGCGAGTTAACGGATTATAGTCTGTTCCTGCCCCAGTCCTCGCTCCCGTTTCTGTCGTGGCCGCTGTTGGCGCGACTCCTGTGTTGTCCGTGGTCGGCAAAGCTCCTGCTCCGTCGTCTCCAGTGAGTAGTGGATTCCTTGCCGATTAGTATCCGTAAGCTAACTGGTATAGTTAACTGAGGTTCCGAATACGGTTCCTGAGACTCCAAGGGGGGTAACCCCTGCATCATCGGTGGTAAGGTTCCTTAATGGCGAGTTTCCGGCTAGTAGCTGATAGGTCGTAGCGACAGGACTTTACCTCCGCCGCTTGCCTCCGTTGCGTTAAATGGTTGAAAAAGGATCGAGACGTTCGTTGCGTCTATGCCGCTTCCTTTGGGAAGTGCACCCGTTGCCGGTCGTTAGGCAAATCCTGTGTTCCGGTTCTGCCTCGCGGCGAGGCCGCTGCAATACTTCTACGCACCACGAGAGATCGCGCAAAAGGTGCAAAAGAAGCGTCAAGAGATGCAAAGCATCAAAGGTAGACTCATTGCAAGATAGGGTCAAGATAACATCAGGGATCTATGGAAACACATCGACAATGTCTGGATGGCGCAAAGCACTCGGAGAGAATTGAACAAGACAACTTCGTGGCAAGACTTCGTCCATCGAGTCAATTATGCTGTTTTGCGACGCATCAGAGGGTGCGGGTCACCGATGAACTGACAATGTTACTACAGCAGATGTCGATTATGCGCACGACAACATAGCTTCAGAATACGATGCAGTTTGAATGGCAGGAGGAAGGTGGGAAACATCTATCAAGTGACTCCTCAATTGTGTTCTCCCCTGCTATAAACCTTCGGCTTTCAATCGGATAAGCTGTCGTGAACCATAGCCACTTTTACTGGTACCTATCAAGTCCTGAACAAACGCTCCGGATCTCTATTTGGGTCTATTAGGTTCTTCTTGATATCACGTTCAGGACTACTTCAATTTTCACAGCGGCTACGGGTTGAAATGGCTATGCAACCCGTCCCTACGTCGAGAGCCTTGAATTCAAAAACGACGAGGAAAAGGCTATTACCTTGGGCTGGTGGATTTCTAGAGATCGTAAAGCGACTCCTTCTATGTGATGTGACTAATCCAGATATTCGGGATAACAAAGGACAGGGTCCTTTAACCATAGCAGCGGCTCGTGGTCATGGACAGATGGTGGACATTCTTCAACAACACGGCGCCAATCCCAACTTACGAGCCCGCAAGAACCGATGTCTGCTGTCACTATCTGTTGTATAAAGTTGACATTGTGTTGCCAGAGAGGGGAGGCTATGCTAGTTTGCTGGGCTGAATCTGAGCTGTTGTTCTGGGGGTTTATGATGCTTTTTCGTCTCATGTCATTCACATTTTGTTTGTTTGTTTGTACATACATACATAGTATCACTCTGTCTATGGGCAAACAATGAATCACAATGAGCACCTTGGGGAATCTCATGCAGACTGACGTAAGAGGCATTTAAGCACAGAGTTAAGCTAGTTCTGTGGTACCTTTTCCGTCCCAGCTACATGTGCAAGTCTGCCCTGTAGATACTCCGTAAGTCACGGCTTTGCTACGGGCAGCTGCCGGCCCTTCACCCCCCGTAGGCTCTGCCCTTCAGACAATCACCTGGCTTGTCTGTTGTTTATCAGCTGTTTTGGTTGTTTGTCCTCCTTACACATTACTTTGTTATCAAAACCCGCTTCTGACCCTTTGCTGGCGGCCTTGGTGGGTCATCTTCTGTCCCCTTGTTTGTGCGGAAACTTCTTTTCCCTTCCGTGTTCCTCTGGCCGTTCACTCTCCTGCTGCCCCCCTCTCTGTTTTTTTATATATTCTCACTCACTCTCTTTCCCTTCCTTCATTCCTTTCCTTCTCTTTACTGTCTGTCAAGCTTTCACATATCTTCTTCAGCAAGTCCATAGCTCTTCCAAAGCAATTATTCTTCAACAAGCGGCCCAAGACAATCCCGAGCTCAATCCGACTTTCCATTCCTCTTCAGTCCACTTATCAAGTCTCGTCTCTCAAAGGTCTCGCAAAGACCATTCTCTACTCCCGTCAAAATGGTTATGTACAACGTGAGTCTCGAACCCATACAGCTCCTTGTCCTTTTGATCTCCGAAATTCATCTTTCTAACGAGCCCTCGAAATAGGTTACCCTCAAGCCAAACGCCCCTGTCGAGGAGCTCGAAAGGTATGCCCCACGCTTCCTCGAATTCAGCCTCGCGCCTCTCTCTCAATCTGTGACTCACACTCTACTGCTACAGAGCCAAGGAAGAAGCCAAAAAGACAGGCGGTGCCATTCGTCACGAATACACGTTGATCAAAGGCTTCACGTAAGTCTATCTATCAGTTCTCTCAGTCCCTCTTGCTTGATCGCTTGGCTAATCAGGAGGGCATTTATTCAGTGTCGAATACCCAGATGATCACTTCCACGTCATTCAGAGCAACCAGTATGTCTACGTCGAGCAGTACGGACCGGCAAAGGCTTGAGGCAATCATCGAAGCGCGCTTGCATTTCCTTTTATCCATTTCTTTTCTTCCACTTGCTTCTTCCTTTTTACGAATATCATGAGAAAATCGACATCACGACTTATGGGCAAAGCACAGGCGCATGAACATCCAGGAAGAAAAAGCAACGGAGCCAGCGGTGTTTGTGTGGGGTTATCCTTTTCTCTCTACGCGGGGTTTATTGGGCGGGGATAGAATGAATGACTCTTGTCTCATCTTCTTTCGGTTTCGGAATTGTCGGTTCTTTTCTTTCCCTTTCATCTTTCCACCTCTTTTTCGGATACCATCGGTAGCCTTGCGCGACTTTGTACAATGGGCGAGGGGACGGTGAAATCTGCAGTCTGGCGGTTAGACCGTTTCCCCCTTGACCAGAGCAGATTTCTTTAACTTGTCGTTTTGCGGGGCTTCTTTTTGACTTCCGGATAACTAGTTAGCTGGTGGTTACATCGAAGCAACTCTGCCCGCATCAACATGTTCTCCCAGTAGCTGATAAGATGGTACTTTCTTTGTACCGGTCTGGCAATCAAGTATCCCATCTCCTCTGTATCAACCCCACTGTCCGCAGAATGACAGGGCACGGTCCCCCACCTGCTAACGCCTTGACATCCATTCCAGCCAATGACATGCACCATTCGGCACACTCAGTTGCAACTGCTGACTAACCTCCTGATTGCGTCATGGGCCATGCGGGGTCAAATCCACGTTTTGATGTCATTTGGCAGCATCGAGCACACAGAGAACGTGGTTGGTATGGATATCGTGAGGATCCCTTCATGTGGATAGTCACTGGTGGGCTGTCTATCCGCGAGGTACAGTGGGTTGGCTACTTGTGTGCCTGAATATCAGAGATTGTGGTGGAGTGGGACTACTGTATACACCTGTTGGTGTCAGCAACTGATAAAAGTCGCATTCCAACTGCCTCGAACCTACATAACAGCTAGTCGCTTCGAGCGAGGGCTGTGTTGGTTTCATGGGCGACGATGAGCCGCTTAAGGCTGTCAAGTTTGTTTTTGGCGGCTTATGGATGATGAGTCTTATCCCGCTGAGACTCTCGCTTGATCAAACAAAGAATGGAAACCAAGAGCCGATTGCATTGCTCCGCCCTCTTGACTTGGTCAAACGAGCCTAATTTTATGGAGTTTCCGGTGAGAAGCAAGCAAATGCATGTGGGAAAGAAGCTGCAGGTAACTACATCGATGGTAAGTAAAGCTATGGTCTGACCTGACTATAAACTGAGACTCTCCGTTATTGCATATCAATGAGTTTTTGTATAGTGAAAGCTTCCAGGCACGTATCCTGCATCGCAAATACCGTCATGCAATATCTGTTGCATCCTCATGGATTCTCCGCCCAGCACCATGGCTACACGCAGCATGCGCCGACTGGGAAAACCTTCAAAGAAGCAAACAAAGGATGAAGTGACACCTAGAGCTCCTCCCGATCGGCCGCTTTTGATGCCGGTTTGATATATTGGACCGATTGGCATGTGGACATGATTTGTCGCATGCTTTTCATTTATCCATTCGAGCGTTCATATGTATCGGATCCGGTCTCTCAAATCTTTTCAGCAATAGGAAACAGGTGACTGAGAAATTGCTGCTATCCTACGGAACAGGCCGTCTCTCACATTGAATGTCCGTATATTGCAGCAAACACCAAAAATCAAGGCTGGTTTTTACAATAGCGCCCATGTGGTGCTTAGGTACAACTAAATGTAGCCTATTTTCATATTGTGGGCGACGGTACTGAGCTATACAGATGGTAATGGCAGTGATGTTGCGTCCCCCAGTTTAGGCATTGAAGTATACAAGTCAAGCTAGACATTTGACTACTGGCAATATTTACTGTTCCAGCCACGTGGGGCAAAATAACGGCTTCACTAAGAGCTGTGTTTCTTTAGCAAATAATAATCCAAGTTCCAGGCTGTACCGATCCTTTTCTTTGAACGTTTGCCCAATTGCTCACAATCCCACTACTTTCGAGTCTGGCTCCCTTTTCGGCATTGTTATGCCATGCATCCCCTTATATTGGGAAGGCTCAGGCGATTCCACCCATCCAAAATCTCGGTATCAGTCAAGGTGTAAACTTCCACCCCAAGAGGCCGAGTTGTATCACGCATTTCACCACTTCCTTCCCAGCCCCATTGAGACAAATCCCCTCCGGGACAAGTCGATAGGGCACAGAGCAAATCGATCTCGGCGAAGAATTCAAAAAAATCACCCTTCTTTGCGGGCGAAGCACCCATACAATACCTCCCGTTCTCGTCCAGCTTCGTCACTTGAAACACATTGATTACGTCGTGCACATCGTATTCCGTGAGTCCGTACGGCGCCACCGCACGAGTGAGGTTCGAATGGCAATGAAAATCATCGCTCTCGCCGCCCATGAGCAGATTGATATATGGATCGCATCGCGTACCTAGGCAATCATGGACCCTGCCGCCGAATTCATCTACCCCGTAGTTCGCCAACGAGTCAGCAGTGATAGTCAAAAGAGGCCGCATAAATGGCAGGCAGGACCATAGGCGATCAAATACGGAGACGTGGCTCTGGTGGATCTGTCGGGTCCGCGTTGCCCAAAACCGTTCTCGCGGGTTATGCAGGTTCCAGATGTTGAAATCGCCGACTTGTGGGCCCTCGGGAGTTGTGATCCTGCAGACCTGCCCGGCACGAACCTTCCACGCATGACCGGCTCGAGGGCGGACGGTGGCCGAATACTCAAGGACCCGTCCGGCAGGGGTGTTTGCTGTTTCGGCGATGCGAGTGTAGAATGCCTTGTCAGCATGGACCTTTGAGCCCGCTGGAGCATCGTATGCCGGGGATGGTCGAATTAGAGGCATTGTCCTTCGCATTCGTTAGCTGATATTCTTTAACTCTGTGAAGACAGAGCTTCCTGGGGATTTGCTCACCTGGCTTCTCAAGATGGTCTGTCTGTATATACTTGGTAGAACAAGGGTTAGATTTATAGTATAACAGCTAACTTTGTATCTTTTCTGTAATCTTTCCCGTATGACCCTGGATGGGGTTTGACATCAATAACGCGGTTTCTTCACGAAGCAGAATCAATAATTCGAGTCTGATGAGCTGCATTGACAGCTAAATGTCTGCAAGGACCGGTGACTGTAGTTCACGATGCACTCCCATTTCCTGCTAAAAATCGTCTAAAACATGGCTGAAGTGCCATTCAAACAGGTTATCAGCGGATCGTACGGGAATAACTACTCCCTCTTGTTCGGCGGGGTAGCGCGGTTCGCGGGGTTAGGGCCCCTTGGCTAATCTGAAGCAACCGGGCAGGAAGCCCCGCGAGTTCAAAGCAAGATGCATAGAGTCGAGCTTCCTTTTTGCTTAGCAAAGTCGTCATTCAGCGCCGGAACTGCTTGCCGTCGCTCGTGCTCTCGTCCCAAAGCGAGTTGAAAGGAGGTTCCCAATTAGGATGCTTAGGGCTAGCGGCTTGGGTCCCGCCATCCTAAGGCAGCTTAGTCAGCCAAGCTTAAGCTCAGACCCGCAGAAACAATTTTTGGAGAGACAGAGAGAGCGGCGGATCGAAGACGAGTTTGAACGGCAGACTCTTCCTCCACCCGCGTGTGCTATTTCAAGAGGATTTCTGTCAAGATGGAGGACCAAACGAATAGGCCTCATAGGAAGTCAAAGGAGAAAGCGAAAAAGACAAAAGACAGGAGTGGTATGTTGCGCATGTCTGGGCGGGAATGGGACGATTCTAATATCAATTCCATGTTAGGTACGAACGTGAAGGCTTTTGCTGTTTCACGGCCTGGGCGCACTCAAAGACAGGCAGCTAGAGCTCATGATGTACGATCCTTTTCCGTTCCCACTCCCGGTTTTCGCCCTCGGAACGGTTTAACTCACCCATATCTTGCTTATAGGTCAATGAAAAGAGACTTCATGTCCCCCTCGTGGATCGTCTCCCCGAGGAGGCTCCTCCTATTGTTGTCGCTGTGGTTGGACCTCCAGGTGTAAGTGCTCAATTACTCTCTATCCTGGAGAATTGCTGTTTCATTGCTGACTTGCTGTGTTTTACTTAGGTCGGGAAAACCACCCTGATCAAATCCTTGATCAAGCGCTATTCGAAACAGACTCTTAGCACTCCTACAGGGCCGCTTACAGTTGTAACATCGAAACGAAGGAGACTCACATTCCTAGAATCTCCCTCGGACTCGTTAGCAAGCATGATTGACGTTGCGAAAATCGCGGATATTGTGCTACTCATGATCGATGGTAATTATGGCTTTGAAATGGAGACCATGGAGTTCCTTAATGCATTGTCGGCTAGCGGTATGCCGGGAAATGTTTTTGGGATTCTCACCCATTTAGATCTATTTAAAAAGATGAGCACTCTCCGACAGGCGAAAAAGCGACTAAAACATCGATTCTGGGGTGAATTATATCAAGGGGCGAAACTCTTCTATCTATCCGGCGTTATCAACGGAAGATATCCCGACCGTGAAATCCACAATCTTTCCAGATTCTTATCCATTATGAAGAATCCTCGTCCTCTAATTTGGAGGAATTCGCATCCATACTGCCTTGCAGACAGATTCCTAGATATCACCTCGCCGACTGCCATAGAGGAAGACCCAAAATGCGATAGGACTATTGCGCTTTATGGATACTTGCGTGGCACAAACTTTCCGGCAATTGGTGCCAGAGTGCACGTTCCAGGTGTGGGAGATCTTAATGTTGCTTCGATCGAAGCGCTACCAGATCCTTGTCCGACACCATACATGGACCAGGCGATTGCTAAATCGACGGGCAAGTCAAGACGTAGGAGATTGGGAGAGAAGCAGAAACTACTTTTTGCACCGATGTCAGACGTCGGCGGTGTCTTGGTTGATAAAGATGCTGTCTATATCAACGTCAAAACATCTACATTTAATAGAGAGGAGGAGGATGATGACGAGGAGAGGGGTTTGGGAGAACAGTTGGTCATTGGGTTGCAAGGCGAACGGAAACTGCTTGGTGAGACTGCCGCTGGCGTGCGCCTTTTCAGAGATGGCGATACCTTGACAGCCGTTGGATTGGGCGAAGAAGGAAGAAAGGAGAAGAGGCAAGCTCGGTTCGTGGACGGCGCGGAGAATGGACATGACGTGGTTGATGAGGATGAGGGTTTTGAAAGTGCAGAAGAAGACGGAGAAGAGGACGACGAATACAACGATGATGTCGCACCGCCGGCAGATTTCGATGCACGGTTCAAGAAACGTCAAGATGACACGGCCCAACACGAAGACGATGATATTGCTTTTGCTGACAGCGATTCGGATCTTGGTTCAGTGTCATCAGTGGAAGATCAAGAGCTGGAAAGTCTTCCAAGTGACTATGAGGATGAGGATGAAGGTGAAGATGACGGAGCTCTGCACTGGAAACAAAATCTCAAGGCTCAGGCAAAGGAATTGTTCAAGAAACCGACATATCGCATTGCTGAACTCACTCGCATGCTGTATGATGACTCGGTACCCGCAGAGGACCTTGCGAAAAAGTGGCGTGGAGATGTCTCGTCGCCACCTGGTGAAGACGTCGAGGACGTCGAGGAAGGCGCTGATGATTTTTTCAAGAAAACGAACGTAGAAAAGCAGGAGTTTGATGAACGGACGATTCCGAATTTTGACTACGACGAGCTGGAGAAGAAGTGGCGGGATGAGGATAATTTGGAGCTTCTACGGCAGCGATTTGCCAGCGTCAAGTTCTCTAAGCACGGATCGGACGACGAAGAGAATTCTGACGAAGAAGTAGACGGTGGCAGTGATTTTGAAGGAGATGGGGCTTTTGAAGACCTTGAAACTGGAGAAGTCGTTACCGGGAACCAGGAAAATGATGGAGACGAGGGCGAGGGGAGCGAAGTTGGTTCTAAGGATCTCGAAGCGGAACGTGAGCAGAATGCGCGAAGGAAAGAAGAACTCAAGTTGCGGTTTGAAGAAGAAGACCGTGAGGGCTTCGCTAACGCGAAAGAAGGGACACGCGCAACTGGAGATGAGGAAGAATTCGGCGAAGACGAGTGGTATGATGCTCAGAAGGCGGCACTCCAAAAGCAGATTGACATCAACCGAGCTGAGTTTGATAATTTGGACGCGCTCTCCCGAGCGAGAGCTGAAGGATATAAAGCAGGCACATATGCAAGGATTGTGCTAGAAAAAGTCCCATGCGAGTTCTCTTCGAGTTTCAATCCGCGTTATCCTATTATAGTGGGTGGCTTAGCCCCGACAGAGGATCGATTTGGGTTTGTGCAAGTTAGGATTAAGAGGCACAGGTGGCACAAGAAGATCCTCAAAACCAACGATCCTTTAATATTTTCCCTCGGCTGGCGACGATTTCAGACAATGCCTATCTACAGCATTTCCGATTCTCGAACGCGAAACAGAATGCTGAAATATACCCCAGAGCATATGCATTGCTTCGGAACTTTCTACGGTCCTCTGGTTGCACCCAATACCGGATTCTGCTGCGTGCAATCTTTCTCGAATAAAAATCCAGGGTTCAGAATAGCAGCGACCGGAGTGGTATTGAGTGTTGACGAAGGATGTGAGATCGTGAAGAAGTTGAAACTCACCGGTCATCCCTATAAAATTTTCCGAAACACGGCATTTATCAAAGACATGTTCAATTCAGCCCTTGAGATTGCCAAGTTCGAAGGTGCGGCCATCCGCACCGTGTCCGGCATTCGTGGCCAGATCAAACGTGCTCTCAGCAAACCGGAAGGCCATTTCCGTGCGACGTTTGAAGATAAAATCCTCATGAGTGACATCGTCTTCTTACGCACTTGGTATCCGATCAAACCTACCCGGTTCTACAATCCAGTCACCAACCTCCTCGGCGTCGAGAACGAAGAAGGCAAGGGTGGATGGAAGAGCATGCGCTTAACCGGTGAAGTGCGCCGTGACCAGGGCATCCCGACGCCGTTACAAAAGGACTCTGCGTATCGTCCCGTGGAGCGGTCCACCAGGCACTTCAATCCTCTCCGGGTCCCGAGACAGCTTGCTGCGGATCTACCGTTTAAATCCCAGGTCGTGCAAATGCGACCTCGAAGGAAGGAGACATATGTGCAAAAACGAGCTGTTGTCCTAGGCGGCGAAGAGAAGAAAGCTCGAGACTTGCTGCAGAAGCTGACTACATTGAGAAATGAGAAAGTTTCCAAGAGACAAACGGCGCAAGAGGAGCGGAGAAAGACATATCGTGCCAAGGTGGCGGAGAATCTAGAGAAGAAGGCGGCCAGAGAGAAAAGAGAGAAGGAGGAATTCTGGAGCCGGGAAGGTAAGAAACGGAAGAACGAGAGCGGTGAAGGAGGAGGAAGGAAAAAGAGGAAGTGATATTGACAACTTCCTGTATAATACGCTGTTTCGTACATTTGTTTGGCGTTTGTGTTATGAAGAGGGAAGAAAAAGGGGCCTGGATCGCTTCTATTTTAGACGAATATACCTTTTGTATACGCAGGAATGACATCTCGCAGTTTTGGATATTCATTTGGTAAAACGGACGAATGGTATATACATTGGGAAGCTTCAAATTCGCAAACGTAAAATCGCAGCAGAAAAAGAGACATAACCATAATGACCTAGCTGGAATCGAACAACGTATCCCAACGCCTTTAAACTCCCACACGAGACGCTGCCTGGCTCCTGAGAAACTGGGCCACCGCTTTGCCCAGTATCGTACGTTATCCCTGCATCGTTTGCCAAAAGTAATTTGCATAGAAAAATCGCGAAAATTTCGGATCTATATTCACAACATGCACGTCTCCTTTGCGACTATTCCGAATGATGGCTTTCGTATAGTTCCCAGACTCGTCAGCCTCGACATCAATTCCTAGTGAGCGATAAATTTTGAGTCGCAATCTGTGTACAAGGTCAGCTATTTTCGCGCAGGGTCAACAGGTAGTAAATCACTCACATCGTGGCATCATCCGCCTCTCGTTCCCTCCTCACCTGCTCGTCCCCTTCGAGTCCCTGTGCATCCAACTCCGCCAATCTAGCCTTCAACGCATCCAGCTCGGCTTCCAGCCTCTCGCTCTCAATCTCAAGCTCTGAGGCAGCTTTTGCGATTCGAAATTTCTTCGTGTCTAGCTCTACGATTGATGCGGCATGACGCGCTGGGTCGTGGGATGCGACGGTCTCGCTGTGCTGTGCGGTAAGTGTGTTGAGGCTCCGGGCGAGTTTGCGGAGGGAGATCTCGGCGTCCCGGATGCGAAGATCACGGGACTGCTGGAGCGACGAGAGGGAGTCGTTGATGCGAGTGACGGTTTGTTTGTCGGGCTGGATGTTGAAGTTTGTGACCGTGTGGTGGATCAGCTGGAGATTTGAATAGTCAGTGACAATTTGTAAATCCGCGATGCTTGAAAGCGTACCGTTGCAGGATCTTCTTCCAGAAGCATTGTATCGAGCTGGATAGCCTCGCTCCCTTGAGAGAGCTTTCGTATCACTCCTCTGATGATTCTGTGACGGTGAAAATGATCGCGAATTGATGATATTGATGAGGTCAGCAGCGATACGAATGCGGCCGTTGTTGTGGTTTTGCCGAGTCGGGAAAAGCGCCGGGCTGGGCATCTTGAACCTGGCATCGCCACAGATGTCAGCCAGAAACAACTTTCTTGCATTCTTCGTTTCAACCCTCAACAGCAATCCTACACTATTTTCCTAGAGGTCTGCCTTGTCTATTCCTCTCTCTATCGGTAGGCTGTCGTTGAAAAGATCAAATATATCATGGGCTCACAACTTCCATGTATGTCCTACGCCTCTAGTCCCCTCCAGGCAACCTAGTTCCAGAGAAAACACTGACTGGTTTCATAGATGCGGCGGATGCTGAAAGGTACGAAGACTGTGGCTCTTGCGAGGCTCTCTGTGCGCGCCGCTTTGAAGGCGTCTATTCAACTATTTTATCAAGGAATGCCTTAGGAGACTAATTTTGTACAGCCCGCTCAAACCAGCCGAACTCCAAGTGCTACGAGCACAGTATGAAAAGGAGGGCGAGTATGTCGGAGTGCAGACAAAATTCAACTATGCTTGGGTATGTCCTACGTCGTCTATCCCCCGTTCGCTTGCGCCTCTGTTTCGTGTAGCTGACGTGTGTGCGCCTATAGGGCTTAATCAAATCTAATCTCCGTCCGGAACAACAAGAAGGTGTCCGACTCCTCTCAGAGATATTCCGCACCGCACCCGAACGAAGACGTGAATGCCTTTACTACCTGGCTCTAGGAAACTATAAGCTTGGAAATTACGGCGAAGCCCGAAGATACAACGACCTCCTCATTGACCATGAACCTCAGAATCTGCAAGCCGCAAGCCTAAGGTCACTAATTGACGATAAGGTTGCGAAAGAGGGACTAGTGGGTGTTGCAATCTTGGGCGGTGTGGCTCTCGCGGCGGGGCTGGTTGGCGGTCTTATCATGAAGAGTGCAAAGCGACGTTGAGGAGCTGGGTGCCCATGTGTGTATATGTGTATCACGGCCTGTCCTACTTTGCTTTGTGTCACTGGTCCAGAAATGAAGTGGCATTTGAATGGCGTTTCGAGGTGGCATGTTCTCTATTCTTTGTTTAGGCACGATTACCTCCTGTCAGCCTTCTACACCGGCCTTTTACTGGTTTTCACCGTACTTTTGGGCTGCAACTATACACTAATGCGTATGATCTCTTAATAAACCTGGCCATCCTCTTTCATGTTCTCGTTTTTATAAGTTAACCAAGAGCTGTCGCCATCCCAGCCTGTTCTTTTGATATCTCTTCAGCCCACTGTTCAGCCTCGGCACGCGGAGGCCCGTCAAGCCACATCACGTGATTGCTGTGGCGTTCACCCGGAACATTCCACGTGTTACGTAAGCGGCGGTAGCAAGCAGCAGCGGCACGTCAACGTCATGCGGGCGCTCGACTGCGAGTGAGGTTGAAGCTGATCAACTGGATTTGGGCCGGTGAGACTCGACGCTGTGCAGGCAGACTCACTGTTTCTTTCCTTACACTACGAGTCAGGGCTCTTCTCAGGGCGCATCTGACAAGACTGTCCTTGCTGGGCCTTGTGGGGCATATCCTTGTCCGCCATCGACTGTGACTGCGGGACGATCTTCTGTTTGTCCCCCGTATAAGCAAACCACGCTGAATTACTGTGGTAGGCTTGGGAGGCGGAGCGCAGGACCGCGGTGAATTCTCGCGGCCATATAAAAGCAAAGTCTTCGCGCGCTTTTGGTTTTGTTCAGAGATACATAATACATTCTACGTGGAACGCCTTATATTCCAACACTGTGTCACGATTTCCACTCGCTGAATGTCGAATTTCGGACACCCCGTTCCATTAACATCTGAAAGATTCGGTCCGCCATCGAATTCATTGGCTTGCCTTTACATTTCCGGGCTTTTTTCGCCACTATGGCCGACCAAATAGAAGAGAACATGATATATTGCCATGAGTGTGCAGATAGGTGGCCGAGGAGTGAGCATGGATTGTCATGTCCTCGTTGCGGATCTGAGTTCGTTGAGTTCGTTGTGAGTGCTTTTTCTCATATCTATGTCCATTCCGGTGTACGAAGTCTTATACTAACAGTCTGGAAGTCAGAAGAGGGCCCCACGTTTCCTACAGATTCTCAATCTCCCGCTCCGCCGGAGGAACCAGTCAACGACTCGTATGGCCTACCTCCGAGCTTCCAGGAGTATCTAGGAGAGAATGTAACCCGGCACCATTTTCGCTCTGGAGACGGCAGGGTCACGTATACTAGTACAACATTTAGATCTCCAACCAGGGCGATGCCTTTTCAACGCCGTGCTTCCGAAGACGCGCACCCGACGGATCCCCTGATGCCCTTTTTTGCAAATCTCAGTGCCATTTTCCAGGGAATAGCCGCTTCTGGAACCATGGGACAAAGACCTCCGGATAATGAGCCCCCAGGGACCAGAAGCGGTTCAGAAGAACGGCCGAATCATGAAGAAGGACATCCGGCGCCAGTAGCGACTATGGAAGAGTAAGTCTTTGCCGAGGCGTTCATGCTTTACTACCTACTAACACGGTCACCAGTATATTGAGAATCGTCCACCAAGATTTTATGGAACGTGATGCCAGGCCGCGAGATCCATCCGGGCGAATAGGGGGTGTTCCCCTTGTTGCACCAAACCCGATCGAGATCGTGGCACGGATCATGGGCATAGGTCGCCATGGTGACGCAGTTTATTCCCAAGAGGAGCTTGACCGTGTGATATCAGAGTTAATAGACCAAACAACAAACAGTAATGCACCGGGCCCCGCGTCTGAAGAAGCGATTCGGGCACTACCTAAGAAAAAAATTGAGAAGACGATGTTGGATAGTGAGGGCAAAGCGGAGTGTTCTATATGTATGGATGGTGTGGACATTCAAGAAGAAGTTGTCGAATTACCGTGCAAGCACTGGTTTCATGAGAATTGCATCTCAGCGTGGCTGATTGAGCATGATACATGTCCCCATTGCCGGAGAGGAATCATGGAATCTCATCGGCAGAACCAGGCATCACAAAATTCGAGTGCTTCCGAGTCATCGTCTTCGCTGCCTGGTTTGGGGAGCAGGTCGAACCCATTTGTTGTGCCTGATGGATCACCACGGGTAAATAGCACCCCAGGCAGGACCTACAATGACCAACCGCGGTCGCCCAGTGGTAACAATAATGGTCGATTCTCCTGGTGGATGCGAAATCATTTTGGAGGTGGGGGCAGCAATGGTGGCTGATAAACTGCAAATGAGGTTTTGGAAACAATATGATCCATTTTGCGGCGTTCTGAGCGATGAATTATTGCAAAAAGATCTCTGATTATGATGGCATGACTTAGCTTGATAATTGAAAGCACATGGACAGTGCATACTTGGCTTACAATTAGCATGCAAGGGTTAACACGGGAGTCGGTTACGGTCTGATTTTGGCTTGGTTTGAATTTCTCATGGCGTCTCTTTTCCATTCAATGTCCAGATCAGCGGTCGGCTTCAAATGATATTTTTTACCCTCTAATTTATCCCAAATAATTTACGGATATTAAAAGAATACTTTGCATTCATACCGACTCAAATCTAATTGATCTTCAAGTTATCTAGATCAATTTCCAGTCCCGCTGGGCCTTCCCCTTTCCCAATTCTCTCACAAATACCCTTCATTATATTCCCCAACCACTCGAAATCCTCCAATTCAAGATAAACCTGCGCGCTCAGCCGAATCCACATCCACGCACCGAGCCGGAAATTCGGCACCATCGTGTTGTGCTTGTACGTAAGCTCTTTCTCGACCCAGCGTGCAAGCGCGTCAGCAGAGGCCAGCTTGACAACCGGGTACATCTTCCCACTGCCAGCATGCACACCGGAGGAGCCGTCATCCACACCGATCGGCAGACGCACATTGACCATCGCGCAGCGGCGGATCTGGCTCGCGCCACGGGTGCTTTGCGCCTCGGCGCCTGGTTCGCAGAGGACTTCGGTGCCGAGGATTTTGGCGACGAGGTTGCCTGCTTCGAAGGCTAGGGTCTCGCAGTATTCCATGATGCGGGCTTCGCCGCCGCAGACTTCCTGGCGGAATTTGAGAGCGGCGGGGGTGCAGAAGTAGGGCGTGTCGTCGTTGGTGCCGACGAAGTCGAAGAGCATTTCGAAGGGGGTTTTGGGACTTCCTGCTGGGAAGACGTAGGGGAAGAGGATGGGTGGTGGGGAGCCGGGGGTGGTGTCGGAGAGAATGTCTGGGAGGGATGTGAAGCCCCACGATGTAGGCATGGTGGAGCGGATGAGGTGTTGGTTGCGGCGAGGGACGTGGAAGACGGCGGTGCCACGCGGGGTGAAGAGCCATCTGGGGAATCGGGATTGTTAGTTTAGTTGAGTGCATCGCGGGAATGGAGTCTGGAAGGGGGGAAAGGTAGGATAAATTCTTACTTGTGGCAATTGCTCACGAAGAAATCCGCATTCAACTTGGTCAGATCAAGAGGAATATGCCCGATCCCATGAGCGCCGTCGATACATGAAAGTATCCCTTCATCACGACAAATCTCCACCATCCTCTCAAACGGGAACCGCACGCCTGGCTGGCTCACGATGGAATCAAACAGCGCAATCTTCACATTCAATCCATCCTCTTTCGCCTTGCGCACAACATCCGTGAACCTCTGCAAGATATCCTCATGCGTACATGGAAACTCCAGCATGACCTTCCTCGCCCTCAGAGGCGTTCTCTCAGCCAAATACGCAATTGTCCTCTCACAGGCACCGTACACGCAGGAGAAGTACACAATGATATCGCCCGGCTTGTATACCAAGTTCCGCAGAACGAGATTCACCCCCGTGGTGGCATTCTTGACGTACACTACCTCGTTCGTAGGCACATTGAGGTATTTGGCAACCGCAGCACGGGAAACGTCAGTGTACCCGGGGGAATCGTAGCGTATAAACGTGTCAGGTACGCTGTCCAGCTCGGCCAGGAATCTCTGTCGCTCTTGGAGGACTGCGGTTGGATAGGTGCCGAAAGAACCTGTGATATTAATCAGCGCGTATGTCCCATTGTTCTACCGCGCGGGACGATATGGCGCCAGAGCTTCCAGTTGAGCAGGAGGCACGCCAAAGGGGATGTAAACAAGAAGCCCATACCGTGATTCAAGTTAATCCAATTCGGGTCCAACGGGAACAGTTTCCGCATGGGACGCCCAAAGGCAACTGTCTGGCCAGGAGTTGGCGACGAAGCAGACAACGACCCCATTTTCCTTTTTGGTGTTGTGTTGTCAAGATGCTCTTCCTGATGAATGGTGACTAGAACGTATCTATATGATTTGAAATCCAGATAGTAACTAGATGCCTATGACGGTGAGTCAAACCTCGGGACACGCCCACACTTTAAATATGCTTATCGAAAACCGGAGTTCCCGTATACACACTGACCACTGACTCTGATATCGGTTCGGCTTGTGCATCAAATCAGAAAACACGGCATCAAAACCGTGCAGATGTAAAAGGGCGTGAGCTTGTCTGTTAAGTTACTAGCTTAGCGGCGGCTGGGTACGGATGTTCATAATTCGGATCAAGACTGAGTTGTTGGAGGATAATGAACCATTGGTAGCATCCATTCAGGCCGAGAACATGAAAAGGAAATATTCCTGGGTTCTAGACAGAGCAGCTCGCGTGGCAGGATGAAAGAGGCCAATGAGATATATAGATTGCATTATTCAAACATGGCTGCTTAGCAGAGCATGGGAAAAAACATCGTCGCATACAATACATCAAGTGATCCACAGCGTAGACCATGATATTTGGCAAAATCACCAGCCTGTCAAGTATGCACAGATCACATCAAACATAGAAAAGGACCAAAAATATGCCAGAACTATTCTTACAGATCGGACGCCAAAAGGTAGGAAGCTGACAGTAAGTTCCACACACGAGAATCGCTGCTTTGCCCGCTGACAGTGCTTGTATGTATATGCAGGGATCATCACAACTAAATACCTCCCTCTCTATTGCACGGATTTACCGCTTGCCCTTCTTTTTGGAGACAACCTTGAACGTGTTTCCATCATCCCGGTTAGCGTTGGTGGAACCTTTTTTGGCGACCTCGTTCCATCCATCAGAAGCGCCCTTGGAGTCACCAAAACCGGCACCAAACATGTTTCCGCCTGTCATCGGGATTGGGTCAACTATTCCCTTGTCTGCAAGCTTGCGTCGGCGAACAAACTCCTCAGCGAATCGGCGCCCATCAAGAGTCTGGGAATTGGCATATACGGAATCCGAGATGATTTCCATCTCCGGTGGAAGAAGAATGAGTTGTTGGACAAAATCATCCACTGTTACAACAGTCAGTTACTGGGGGAAAACAAAAGATATCACCATGAGATAGTGTTAGCATATGCACTTACCATTAATGACACTATTCAACCCTTTACCCAACACTAGCTTTGCCCATTTCGAAAGTTCTTCAGATGCTTTGTTTGGGTTGGTAGGCGCTGCAATGGAAACTGTCCGTGCCACCGGTCTCGGTTTGCTGATAGGAGTGGTAGGCATCGTGCCGCTCACCGTTCGTGTCGGTGTTGGCGGCGCAACTAATGATTTTGCCTTTCCACCAGCGCCGACTGTCGTCCAAGCACCACTAGACGGGGTTGTAACTGCAGCAGGGGCGATCTTGCTCGCGAGGTCGGCGTAGCGTTTGCCTGCAGCGGTGGCAGCGGCACTCACTGTATTGGCCTGTACAAGTGCGGCGGCTGCAGCAAGACGCTGTTTACGAGCTTCCTCTTCCTTTTGGATTTGCGCTAGTGTTTTCTTCGGCGCAGCTGCGGTAGGAGTTGATGGTTTACCGGCCAATGGCTTCGTCCAGACAGAACCGGCTGGTGTCGGGGTTGCAGGAGATCCAGCACTGGCCCAGTTGGCTGTCGAAGGAAGACCAGGCGCGGGGGGCGGTGGTTGATTGGCACGCTCCTGCTCAGCGAGCGCACGACGAGCCGCAGCAGCAGCTTCTTCCAGCTTAGCAGCCTTTCGAGCTTCTGCTTCTTGGATCTCCTTCAGAGAGGGTCCCTTTGACATCTCAGTAGCCTGTGTTGCCCAGGGAGCAATGGATGTGGTTTGGATCTCTGCGGCCGGAGTCTGATTTTGCGATCTAGATCCCGCAGCTAAGGTATCTGCGATGTTCTGCTTTCTTTGAGCCGCCGGAGCCGGAAGAGGGGACTGAGAAGGCGGTGGTGGAAATGGCTGCGGCATTCCAGTGTCCACTATTTGCCATGGCGATTCTTGCTGCACAGCTGGTACCTGAGCTTGTTGGGCCTGGTGCAACCTTTGCGCCGTCGCCGCGTTCTGCACTTGTTGGGTGAGAGAAAGCGGGGTCTCATTGTCAACTGTCACACTGTGCGCTTGTTGGATTTGAACATTAAGCATAGAAACTACGTCTTCTTGGTGACCAAGTTTCTCTGCCGCAGAAGCTGGTGGGTGGGTCGGCAGTCCCTCAGCTTTGCGTGCTGACGCCTCTTCTTCTGGCTTTCTCAGTGCATGAAATTGACGGAGACGCTCCTCACGAGCCTGCTGGTCAAAGATATCAGTCTGAGTCTTGTTGAATTGTTCTTGCTCTTGCTGGAGGTGCGCTCGATCTTGCAGCATTGTTGCCACCGCTTCAGGGTGTGATGTAGCCTCGGACTGTCTCGCTGCGAAAGACGGGCCAACACCAAAAGGATACTGGGTGGTGCGGTTGATATTCAAGCGGTCAAGTAACGTAGGCAGCTGATCTTGAGTTCCAATAGGCTCTTGAACAGGCATCTGGGGTGCAACACCTGGCATAGCAGCTTGCCTCAGCTGCGGATCAAAAAAGCCGGGCAGCGGCTGTGGAGGCTGAATCGGAGCCTGTATAGCAGATGGCTGATATGTTGCCGGTGAAGAAATGCTGCCATAACTCGGCTGACTCTGAAGACTGTGAGCACTCGAGTGATGCTGCAACTGGGGATGCATTGCATGAGGCGTATTTTGAAATTGCATCTGTTTAAGTAACGCTTGCTGTTGTGCCAAGTGCTCCTTTTGACGAGCCATCATATATTGCTCTTCCTGTTTCCTTCGTTCTAATGCGTTTTGCTGCTCGGCCGTTAAAGTCGTGCCGAAACTAGGGAAGCTGCTAGCAAATGGAGGCTGAACAACACCAGCCTGCGCAGTGGAAGACCATGTAGCTTGAGAAGTCGGAGGACCATGAGGAACACCAATCTGTGGGACAAGGAAAGGCTCTCGAGAATTGCCGATACGTCGAACAAGTTGGCCCAATGGTTCGTACTCGGCGTCCTCGAGTTTCTTAACTTGAAGCTCCGCAGTAAAGAAACCGGCCTTGAACCAATCATGCATCTCAAGGCCAGACCACGGTCCTTGAGTGTTTCCCTTATGATCACGATAAATCCAGCGCATGCGATCAGGCATTACCATTTGGCGCTGTTGGGTAGTTGGGAGTTGACTTGCAGAAGAAGTACCACTAGACTGCCCAGAACCCTGGTTGGCTTGGGGGGCACCTTCAGGTGTTGACTGGCTTGCAGCTAATGTGCCCTGTCCAATAACCGAAGCTGGAGTCTGAGACAAAGAGATGGCGGCTGAAGCGTTCGGATTTGACTTATCAGAAGGCATGAAAGGGTCAGCCCCGGAGGTTAGGCCAAGGTTTGAAAAATCCAATGTCGAGTGAAAGACCTCGCCTTGTGGTCTCATAGCTCCTTCGTTCCCTGAGAAGTCGGATCTTGACTGTTCGCGCATTTGATCTTGCATTGCAGCTGGAAAAAGCGATCCTAGTTTACTGGGTCGAGTGGCTGTAGTGCCAGGAAGACCGGTGTGCGATCCGAAAAACCCGCCAGCTCCCAGAGATGACAAACTAGGAGATCCTAGATCCGACATTGGCCCAAAGATAGGGTCACCGAATGCACCCATAAACGCGGATCTTTCACGAGTAGGTGTGCCGGTTGCAGCGTTAGTCGGCCAACCTGATGATGTACCAAGTGGCGGAAGGCCCCCGAGACTACCTAATCCTGCAAAAGCTCGATTTGCGCCTACACTTGAGGTTTGGCTGCGGTCTCCCGTCGTATTGTCGCCAGGAACGCCACTTCTGGGAAAAGACCCAAATCCGGAAGGCCCGGAATCTTCACGCAGTTCAGAAAGACTCGGTAAATGTGCATGCGGTATATCGGATCCATTTGTAGCCACCTCATCGGCGTCCATTCGCTCTCCATGAGGAGAGTGGTAGGGATTGGTGTGAGTTGGACTCATAGGCTCATGACCAAGGAGATGGCTCGGAGTGTGGGCGGTAGATGGCAAACCGAATGCCGAAAGCCCAAATTGATCGATTCCAGAGCTAGGAGGGTTCAAATCTTGTCCACCTAGGGCAGCGCTTCCACTTCGGGGCTCCTCGAAGGGATTGGTGTCACTACGCGTTGGACGGGTCTGTACGGCGTCTGCCTGGGTTTTTGGGGCATTGTCGTTCTCGGTTTCAGGGAGACGGTCGAGAATGAATGGTCTTTCTTTGGCACTGATACCGATGTCCTCTGAACTGCTCTTAGATAACAAATTCTTGAAGCGACTTTCACCCCGTAGACTTCCAAAGCTAGTTTTCTTCTCTGCTGAGGGCGACGCAATAGGTCCAAGCGAGAAATTTCCAAAGGAGCCCATTGGAGAGAAAGTAGATGCATGCGACCCAGCCGGCCACGGCGACGACGTAGCGGTTCCAAGGGGATTAGTAGCACTACGTTTCAGGGTTCCATATGGAGAAGTGATGTCCAGAGGCGCATCACGGCTTGCATCCTCTTGTTCTTTCTCCTCCAACTTCGAGCTGGGAATGGACTCCCGAAAATCAGTTTTCCTGCGCAAGAGGGACGGAGGTGGAGTGGACGTGTTGGGTTCATCGCGGAAAAAACGGGAGTTTCCTGTAGGCGACATTGTATTTGCCAAAGAGTCTCCGGTTCCCCGTCGTCGAGGGCCAGGTCGCCCTGTCCCCGGTGACGCGGCGTTGAAAGAGTCCATGCGCGCCTGCGAGTGAGAAAACGAAGCCTTTCGACCCATTGACCCACCAGGAGCGCTGCTGTCCTTTGAGGCGTTCTGTGGGGGAGGTTTGAGTGGGGAGTTGACAGAAGTGGAGAAGAACTTGATCGAAAGAGTCAGATAATGTCAGTATTGCTGGGAATGGGGACCACAAACCTCTTTTTCTTCCTGAGTCATGTCCATCAAGGCAAGAGGCTCTATCTTCCCACCGTGATCCCAACACACTTCAGGTCCAGCATGAGGGTCTTTGAAATCATCTCGTTTCCCCCAGCCCCCGTTCGTGGCAGGAGTTTCTTCCAACGGATTCCAGTCTGCCATAAAGAACTCTGTAACGTGTTTGCCCCAGTCCTTGGATTCTTTTTGAGTCTTGTAGAAATTGAGCAATTGATCCTTCGAATAACGACTGTCGTTCCCAGTCGCTCCACGGAATGAACCAGACTGATAATTTGAGTTGAGATGAGGAGGTATGTAGGCCGGGACAGTAGGAGTCGTGGATGCGCTTGAAATTACCTGCGTGGCCTCCCGGCTATGAGATGTGTTGGTCGCGAGAGATGGCCGACGAAATGTTTGCGTGGCTCCGTTAAGACGATTTCGAGACCTAAAAAAACGCAACACGAGATCAGCTCGGGGTGCATCTACGGCATACGGGAGTCTGCACGATTGATGATGTGAAGTGAAAGATGGGGACGCGTTTGTAGCGAAAGGTGGCTGTGCGAAACGCGGTCTCGAAGGGGGTTTCTCTTACCACTCTCCGCTACTCAAGCCTTCTCGTCTGGAGGAGTCTGTGTTGCCAGCCGCGGCGGAGGCAAAAGTCGATGGAAGCGGTGAAGGCATGATGGTGATTAAAAAAGTGTCTATTCTTTGATCCCAATGGCTGAGAAAAGTGTTAGATCCCTGTATGCTGGGGAGGTTCGGATTTGTGGCGGTTAAGCAGCGTAGGAGTGGACAATTCACACAAGTTGAGGATCGAGGCGAGAGGATGCGAAGTCGAACAGAAGCACGTTTGCTGGGGAACAGTTCAAGAGCTGGAAGAGCCGACAACGATCAGTAAATCGACAGGACTGGGATCTCGAAACAAAAGACCACAGAAGATGAAGAAAAACAAAAAGACGGAGAGTGTGTTTCTTACCTGTTGGTGAAGGATGTCGTCTTGGTGGTGGTTGGGTTTGCAGTGCGGAAAAAAAGGGTTCACTGGGCTAATCACCGCTGCGGCGTGGCAACAAGGCCTTCCACCCTGACACCAGCGGGAAAGTGCGTGGGTGTTCGCGTGTGCGCCGTGTGCATAGCCAGACACTGCACGTCTGCTTGGTCGGTGCTCCCGTGGTTACATGGCCGGTGAAGGGCGAGCGCATACGGAACCTGCTGGTCGACGGGCCTGTTTGACGGTCCTGTTTAGTTGATGTCATCCAGAGAAAGGCCTGGATCTCTTGTTGATCGAGACCACCGAACTTGCCGGTCGGACGGGTTATGCTCTTCCTCCATGGAATCTGTCCTCGAAACCGTAGGAGACTATTCTGGATTACCGGCAGGCGTCGGCAACTCTCGAGCTTCATTCTTTTTTTTTTCTTTGCTACATGATTCCTTGGATAGGAACCGATTGTCTTTGCTTCTTTTCTTTTTGCCTCGAATGGGAGCCTTCTTTGATTGGGACTGCTCCCGATCAAGCTGTTTTGGGCAAAGATGCTATAGCTATATCACCTATATATCTACAAGTTCATCAGCCGAGCTCGGGACTCATGTGTTTTGAAGGCTCAAGAGCCCAATAGCCGTTCCTCTTTTTGCAACCCACTTCTTATTTTGACCCCTTATATCACTGCCGTCTTGCTCTGTTGCCGGGGTCATCTGTCAGGTTCAGGGCTGCCGTGTTTGCTGCTGCTGCATCATGGGGCTTGACGGCCGCATCTACTTGTTGGGAATCACCCAGGGCAGGCCAATCATTCAATCGCCCAACAATTTCTTCGGCATGCAAGCAGCCTGCATTCGATGTGACAAACCTCAAGCAAACATGTCCTCCGGCTATGTAGCTGCGTCACCAGTGAGGGAGACATAAATATCTGAACATGTCTTCAGGAAAAGACAGACACACTCCCTGTTGATCGTCTTTAGATTTGGACTAATGCTTACAACCTGCTTTACTTCATTGCACCAAAGCTGGACCTTCCTCGTACCGTTAATTCAAGATCCTTAGGGACATATGCGCTGGGGCGTGACGCCCTGCATATCATTTTTCTGTAAAACATTTATTGTCTGGCATGAGAGTGTGACATAATGTTCGCTAAACACTCGCGCCAACAGCCTGCTTCTGGAAGTTGGAGAAACCGGCTAGGGCTCCCAGCCTCGCTCCCTAGATCCTGCAATCGCAACGACGCAAGAAACCACCCGTATCATCATCATCACGGCCCTGGCTTCTACAGCGGAGAAAACCTATCCATGCAACAAAGCCGACAAGCCCAGCAGACTCAATGCGGCCACGCCCACGAAGGCTATCATTATCACCCGACCCCAGAGTGCCACGTCCATGATATGCACCATGTGAGGATGAACCCGCATAACGTCCATCATATCCATCACCCGAACCAGCAAGCTTTGGTACCTCGACCTCACCCCGTGCGAACAAGCCGTACGCATGATCCCCGACGGGATCCGCAGTTGCCAACGTTCCGTGATGCTCATCGGCCGATATACCCAAGAGTTCCCTCAGGACGTCGAGGAGTCATGATGATTCCCCAACCCCCAATACGGCCCCGACCAGGCGCGGGAACCCGGCGATATGATAGCTCGGACGACGAGTTTCCAATTGCTTGGGATATGTCCAGCCTCGACGACACCTATTGCAGCTCCGAAGAGGAATCCAGCCTCCACAGGATCCGTCCGCGACCACGATCATCGTCCTTTTCGTCTGAAGACTCCACGGCCTCTGCGTGGTCGATGGTTCACGGTCCTCGCCATCAGGGAAGGCTTGCCGACTGGGACGATACGGCTTCATGGACCAGAGAAAGGAGCAATGCGCGCTGGTTCTCTCCACAATGGCGAACTTAGTTTTTCCAATTTCATTCGTGTTTCTGAATGTTGTTTCGCATTTCTCTGCTCTATGTACAAATTCACTCGTTGTGTCATACATTCTCCTACATTTCTTTAGCTATATCTTCTGTTATGCAGATTTGGATACTGGGCGGGGGGTCAAATTGTCTGTGCTATTCTGGCGCGGTATTTATTCTGATTGCACTGAAAAGAATTCGTTAATTGGAGAGGAAATCATTTTTTTGAATAAAGAAATTAGCAAATCTACAGCACGTTGCTTTTATATAGTTACGTAGTTCCAACACATCCAACCAAATTGATGAAATGGCGACAGCAGGCAAAATTTGGCCTCAATATCACCTTTGCTACCCTCTACTCGTCAAACCATCACACAACTAAGCTAGTTATCATCAAAGCAAACAAACCCATCACTGCACCAACCTCATTCTCAGAAAATGATCGCTTCTCTACCCGATCATTCGTTCCAAATCTCGGGCCGCGCAAGGGCAGCCGATGGGGGAGGAGGAGCCTCGGCTGAGAGAGCAAGACCAAACCGACCACAATCCAAAGCACCAACCACTCGTTATGCTGATTGCTTCGACACTTTTGGTACACATGACAGGATACTTGAAATATTATATGATTGACACCTCTACAGCCTACAGGTGAACGAATAGTTCCGGCAGAAGTAAAACCAAAAACACGCTGGGGTACGCAACCGTCTTCATCCTCCATCGCGGGCGGGTTGGACATAACCAATTTGTTACTTAATGCCTATACAATCAATCAATTGTGTGCAATTAATCTAGGGGGCATTGGAGGATATTCAGTGAAGCTGGCTAACACTGGGCGCATACAGAAAACCCTTGATACTCGAGATTTCCATACGGACCCCCCCCCCCCCCATTAAATCGACCTTCACGATCATACAATTACACTACACTGCTCCCGACAATGCACGCCATCACCATCACCTCCGCAGACGGCAAGCTAGGTAAACCGGGCCAAGTCTACTACTCCCTCGCCCTTCAAGATATCCCAGTACCCACCCCGCAAGGCACCGAGCTCCTCATCAAACTCACCGCCGCGGCCCTAAACCACAGAGACCTTTTTATCCGCCAGCATCTGTACCCCGGCGTGTCCTTCGACACTCCCCTCCTCGCAGACGGAGCCGGCGTGGTTGTCTCCGCGGGTCCTCAGGTCCCAGACCCAGACACCTGGCTCCAGCAAAGAGTAATTTTAAACCCAGGCACCGGGTGGAAAGATGCAGAGGACGGACCGGAGTCGCCAACGGGCTATGCGATCATGGGCGGAACGAAGACGAATCCGAAGGGCACCCTGCAAGAGTACGTCACGCTGGACGTGAGGGAGGTTGAACTGGCGCCGCAACATCTAAGCGATGTCGAAGCCGCTGCTCTACCGTTGACAGGCCTGACTGCCTGGCGCGCCCTTGTCACTAAAGCAGGTGATAAGAATTCCAGAACCGGGGCTGCGGTCCTAATAACTGGTATCGGCGGTGGAGTTGCCCTGATGGCTCTTAGATTCGCGGTCGCGAGAGGAGCTGATGTATACGTTACAAGCTCGAGCGAGGAGAAACTCAAACAAGCAATTGAGCTAGGTGCCCGCGGGGGAGTAAATTATAAGGAGGGAGGATGGGACAAGAAGCTACTTGGCATGCTTCCAAAGGGAAAACGAAATTTCGACGCCGTCATTGATGGAGCCGGTGGGGACATTGTTGAGAAAGCGACCAGATTGCTCAAGGTTCGTTCACAGTAACCCCACAGGAGAGGATATTGATCATCAATTAATGATCTTTTTCCTGATTTACAGGCTGGAGGCGTCGTCGCTGTTTACGGTATGACCGTCGGGCCAAAGATGCCGTACCTTATGCAAGCGACGCTCAAAAACATTGACCTCAAGGGCTCGACAATGGGATCCAGAAAGGAATTCAAGGACATGGTGGATTTCGTCAAGCAGCATAATATCAAGCCCGTCGTCTGGCGCGTAGCCCAGGGTATCGATAACATCAGAGCAATAGACAGCCTATTCGACGATATGAAGCAGGGAAGCCAATTTGGCAAATTGGTCGTTCAAATCGCGAACAGCACCGAGTCCGAAAGCAAGCTTTAGAGCCTTGCTTTACGATACCTACTTCGTTTTTCATCGCACATATAGGTGAGTTGTCCCACCGCCTTTCCTTCTTTCCGACCTTCCGCAATTCCAGTGGAAAGCCGGACGGAAGTCTCCGATGTATAGGTCAAGGCCGTCTGCTAACTGCCGGGTCACTCGTGCGCAATCATCCGTAGCTAGACGCTTGAAACAGGCTAGACCTAGTCCATGATCAAAGCATACGAACAGAAAAGAGAGTCAAATCTTGAAAATTCCAGGATGAGCAATCCAAAATCTTTCAAGCTTCCAAGAACTTCTAAGCGAACATAAGAAAAGAAATAAAAGGATGCAACGTAATGTGTCCCCGCCGAATTGTAGTGTACACAGACGCATGCATGTATGTATGCCGCATATATTGCTTCGGACATGGTATCCTAGAACATTTTCGATGAAGTTCTTTTTGCGAGGTTTTCGCCATTCCGGGTTCAATGTTTTCAAGTCATGAGATGATCAGGGAGATTAAACAGATCATCAGCATCGCAATTAAACTCCTGTCAAATATGCAGATAATGCAGCAAATCTTGTAGGGGCATTGTTTGATCATCAACCCCCGCCAGTGAGGAGAACTGGCCCAGAACTGGCCCGGTAACCCAACCCCGGCATGTTGAAATTGGTAGTAATAGCCACCCGGACAGCTCTTATTACTACCCAAGATGAAACAACATGGAAGAAAGATAGCAAGAAGAAGAAAAAAAAGAAAATTATTGTAATTTCTCAACATGCACAGTGTCGAGGGATTGACAATTGACAAATTGACCTGTTCCTTGTTCTTCGCAGGGAGAAGATCCACCACAGCTTGATGTGGTCCCTGCGATCCTTATCAATCGAGTTTTTGATCCTAGGTCCAAGAAGCTCGACCCAAGCTGCCAGGAGTTAGCTGTTCCGGCTCCTGAAACTCGCGCCCAAAGCGCTCTCCTATACACAGTATAAACAGCTGCAAAGCCAATGTGCAGGGTCTCTCTTGCGACCGAACTGCTGGTCACCTTGGACGGGATGAGTGGCGTTCCTGGACTGAAATTGTTACATCTGATTCGGCTGTTTTCCAACAATCCGGGGAACCCAACAGATGTTGATGGGAAAACACCCCGTCCTAAACAGCTCCCTCGTTTCATGTCAACTTTCGCGTGCATTGCTAAGAGACGATCACCTGATGATGGTTAAGCTCCATGCTTCGGTTTCTCAAAATTTGGATAGCTCTAAAAATAGGAGCAGAGAAGCTGTGGATCACCTGGATGAGAGACATCTCTGACCGAGTTTTCGTATACGAAGGACTGAAGACGACGAACAAACTTTTCCGCAGAGGATTTCCAGAGTACTCCGTAGAGATGGCTGGGTAACAATTCTCTTTTCATGTGCGTTCGCCTGTTGATGGCTCAGAGGTCAGAAGCTGCTGGTAGTTAGTCAGTTGGTTATTTTTAGCAAAGGATTTGGTGCATACACCAGGCACAACAACGCGCAGCTGACTCGAAACAAATATTGTGTCAAAAAAGCTCTAAACTGTGTGTATTCACCAGAGCACAGAGGATGCTTGATGATGCACCAAACCTGCTGCAATTCTTGCCTTCAACAGCTTGCAGTTTCAAGCTAGGGAGGTGAACTCCATCAGCGCAAAACAAGAAAAGAAAGAAAAATTATATCATCCTCGGATCTTGCCCAAAAGCTCCGCAGTTTCAAGCGAGGTTTAATGTTCAAAGGAAGCTGATGGAGCATGATGATGGATGTTTCGCCTACGTCCTTGCGAAATGGGTCGAGAGGCTAAAAGGAGGTGGTGTTACTCCAGCGTCCTACGTTGAGATGTCCAGATCTATCTGGTTGCCTTTGGCCTCGCTGAAGAGGAAAAGCCCTGGCCAATTGGACAGTAACCAAGGGCTATCTGCCTCTTCTGCAGTTTGGAGAGCAGCGTAAGGCATAGGGCCCAATACCCGTGAGTCTTGTATCATTAGTCAGTACTCCGTAGTGCCCTCTATCTCGGAGAGTCTTCGCTGATCGTCCTCAAGGATGCTCGCCTGGGTTCGTGGCCTATAGATTCGGGCCACTCTTACGTAGTGTGGTTGACAAGAAAGTCCGGGAGACTTTTTGGATCGTTTGCGTGGTTATGGATCCTCGGGAATCGGGGAGGCAAGTGGTTCGAGGTTTAAGCCTAACCTCTTGGGCTAGTTATGTTCTAAATATAGAGCAGGTCATTCCACCAAACTTCATTTGCTTGAGCATCCTCGTATTGCTCTTACTCACCTGCACTGCTGTCTGCGATCGCGAAATCAGCTGCTGCCATGGCATTCTTGCAATGAGATGGGCGGATGCGAATCATAATTGCTGTCGTGATTTTCCACATCGACACACTCTGGCTGGGATGAAGGAGTGTAGAAGCCGGTGAGTTTTGCATGGAACAGCCCTGTTGTGATGTTCGTCAGGGCAAGATTTGGCGACTCTGAGTGATACCGTATCAAGAATGATCCAATACCGCGGTTATTACACGATTACAGCTCAAGTCACGTATTGGCTAGTATTGTCTGATAGGAAGTACCGGCTGCTTCACCAGTTCACGACTGGAGGCCCATCGTGGATGAAGGGAGAACTTGCCAAGGCTGCCAATTGGGGACAGCGATTGTGTATCAGGCGAGGAGGCAGTGCATACGGCGAGCTTGCGAAGGTGGGTTTGGCTTCCAAAAGGCTCTGCTCTGCGTGGCCAGCTAGTGCTTCGAATGCGAGTCGACACGACACGACGACAGCTCTGGTTTCCAAAATGCTGGCCCATGAGGCTCGTCCTGGACAAGATGTTTTGTGGTGCTCAACCTGGGACACGCTACCGCCTGTTAGCCGGTCCTGCGAATTATTTGATCGGGTGTTAGTGGTTTCGTGTCGAAGATCCGACTTGCGCCTAAATGCTCGGCTACCCCTGTAAATTTAGCGCAAGAAACACTTGTGGTTCCGTAATTTTGGTAACTGCCAGTACGAATAGTGCTTTGTGTATACTTGCAAACAGAATCTCAGAAAAATCCGCCGAAATATGAATATTGAGACAACGTGGTTCATAATTCTCTATACTGGTAATTGATGGGTTTAGCGATGCGCTGGCTGTGTACTGGAGGAGCCTACCTACGCCGAAAGCTGCCAGGCTGCCAGGTGGTGCCTACCTCTAGCCTTACGGCGTATCTGTGTTAATCTTTCTCCATGAGGCACCAAAGTCCCAAAGGAGGGTATGGACGAACCTGACGCCTGTATTGTATTGTATTGTACTGGGTAAGCGGGATACGCTGAATCGTGTTTGGACTGGAGTGGATCGAATAGCCCATGGTGATTGGCACACCTCACTCCAGACCGTCTCCTTTGGGCCATGTGGTTTGCTTCGTTTGTTACGTTCTGTAACTCCCCATCGAGGCGTTTTTGCGTGACCAAACACACACAACACCCCCCCTGTCTGCCACCAAAGTTGTTGTCATGTTTCGTTGGAATGGATAGTTCGAAGCTGCCCATTTTTGGCTTGTGGCGGGGGTGTGGTGGACCGTAGCATTCCAGAAAAATACCTCCCCAAGACGATATGCTCGTCATAATATCACCACCACCACCGCCGCCCTCCCGACTTCTTCCCTTCTCCTCCACTCTCTTTCCCTCTCCTCCGTCCATCCTCACCTCAACCATGACGCTTTGATCAAAGAAGAAGAATTCCCATCGTTTTTTACCCTCGTTCAACTACACACTCGCTTTTCGACGAATTTACGTTCGCTACTTGCTTTGCTGCTTTTCGGACCACCGCAGAATATAATCTGCACTACTAATCAGTACATAATATCGTATCTCTTAATCCGTGCTCTCGATTTCGTCGCTGGGAAAACACATTCGCTATCCCATCTCGCAATCGCTTTGCATCGATAGAAGTTAATCAACGGCCTCGGAGGAGTTTGGTTTTACAGAAGACTTTGGAAACAAAACGCGAAAAAGAAAGATATATTTTTTTGGGACGGAAAGTGAATCGGGGTTTGGCCCAAGAGGAGCAAGGGGCAACATCTGTCGCTAGGGCTCAACAGCGCGGAATCGATCGCACATCATAAAGTCCCATCGGTCGATTGATTCTCTGCAAGCGCACAAGCACCCAACACCCTGGGACATCTGTGTCGAGGACGTTCAGGCATACGTGGAGAGACCGAATCTGCCGAGAAGAAATTTTGACCCGTATATCAATTTGCGAAGTGACCACGTCAAGGTAAGCAAAGGCAATTCCCATTTGTCTGTTTTTGAAATACAGGCGGAGAGGAAATCTATATTTATTTTCTGCGGTTTATTGGTTTGGCAGTCGCATTGGCTGCTAGCTACCATGGTTCACATTTCTTGCTGTTTGATATCAACCCAATTTACTAATAAACGTCTTCTTCTAGTTGAGTTCCAGCGCATATCTGCATCAAGTGGCACTTGGTTCTAAATATATTTCATTTTTACGCTCGGTAGGTTCCTGTCAAAGGAAAACAGGATGATGCGGCTGTCCGTTCATCGCTTTTTCGAAGCTCCAGATGCTAATGATTGACCAGCTTCGGTTGTGCTCTTCTATTCTTGATTTTCCAAAACACGCTACAAGTGACTTGCATTCAAAGTGCTTGCGGGAGAAAAATCCGCTCTTATTGAGGTGTATCATCAACGGCAGAAGCCACTATCTCACTTGGCTGATCGTACTCCCTGAATGTTAGCTCGCGGCTATCTTTGTGCCTGGAACTTTTTTTGAGACTCATTAGCAGTCTCTATCCGTCGCTCGCTTTTGTTACTTTGAACGCTTCCGAAACATTTCCAACTTTCGGAGATCGGTTTGATCTCAGTCACTCGCTTATTTAACCAAGTCCGTTCTCGCTGCATTTTTGCGGCACCGTCATCCTGGCGTATTCAAAGGGTTTCACCAACCAAGTAAGTACAGACCATTTTCTTTTATTTTCCATATATGTAGTTCGCCGCTTCATCCCGAGAGCGTTCATATTCTTTGTGCATCTAGTGCTCCAGCACTAACGTACTTGGCCTAGTTCGACTTGGATTTCCAGTCACCTTTGATATTCGACGAATCAGTCGAATTTTCTGATCTGGAAGAGTCAAGATTTGCCGGAACATTCTCAGACGGCCTTCTGGCCAAGTCTGGGGAACTCTTGTCTATGTCGGCTTACGAAAAATGTCAACCAGCGGATCTATTAGGTTAGTAGCCGATATCTTGATGTCTCATGCCAGATATTCAACAAACCGAAGCTGACGTTACGATAGACTATAACGGAACGAATGAAGATTTCTATCATGGGACCTTACCAGCATATGCTCAAGCGCAATACTCAGGGCAGGTTTTCACTCCTGTCCTTGAAAGTCATCCCGTTTCAGACGATGAAAGTATCCACTACGTAGCCAATAGCGGATACACGGGCTCGCCTTTTGATTTCCCACGCTCTCCCAGCTTGGAGGCATCTTCACGGTCAGCACCCGATATTATTGACTTTGAGCCGTCCAGTGGAACGGAAGGCACCAGACTCTCAATCCAAGTGCAGTCCACTCTAGATATCCTGAACCCAGTTTCATGGTCTTTTATTTTGATCTTTGGGTCCTCGCGCTGCGAATGCTCTGTGTCCCCTCTGAGCGTAGAGAAAGTTTTATTCCGATACACTGTTGTGGCTCATGTGCCTTCGTTCGCGTTAACAGAGTCATCTTCTCTTTCAGTGCCTATTCAGTTAGTGATGGAAGACCCCGACGGTCCCACGACTCATGTTGTGCAAGTTGGCTCTTTCAACTATGAAAGGTCCGTTCAAGCTGTTTCTCCAGGATCTAGGAAAAGAAGAATGTCTTGCGGCTCTGATGACACTTCGGCTTCAAACAATTCGGCATCAGTGAAACACATACGAACCAAAGACAGCCCGAGGAGTCCTGTTTATGCTGAAAGTCTATCAGCATCTCCCTACTCCGCCTATCTTCCTACCCCGGCGTCAATGACATGCTACCCTAGCCAGCGCGTTCCATCACCGCTTCCTCCAACCCAACTGGATGTATACGGCAATGCTTCCCAATGCAGAGTCAAGGCACCATCTCCTCTTGCGTCGTCTTGGAGCCCAGCCTTTCCGGACAGCACCATTGCTGACTTCAATCCTCGGTACAGCATGACTTCGCTCTCTCAGACGCCCGAATTGCCACTCTCTGTTAGGACTGGTCAAAATCCGATGCTCATTCGAACCTCAACAATTCAACAATCTCTCGGGGGTTCCAGTGCAGGCCAGAATCAGTCCTTTAGTCCCTATGCCATGTATCCCACAAAGGCAGTGCTCAAGTTGAATGGTGACCTTGACTCTATGGCGGATAATTGGACGAAAGATGAACAAGACGCTCAGCGACGACTTGTACAATTTACACGCCATCAGACCGGGAGTACTATCAATGCGGATTTCAAGCCCGTGGGACCTGCGGATCGTGTTCCTAACAGTATCTGTATCAGCTGCATTTACTGGGCTGGTAAAAAGGAATGTTTCGTGACTAGTGTTGATACTATTTACCTTCTTGAGTCACTGGTTGGAGTCAGATTTACCGTGGAGGAGAAGAACCGCATCCGCAGGAATCTGGAAGGGTTCCGTCCCTTGACCGTTTCCAAGGCTAAGCTGGAAAGTGAGGATTTCTTCAAAGTCATCATGGGCTTTCCAAACCCGAAACCGAGAAACATCGAAAAGGACGTGAAAGTATTCCCGTGGAGAATTCTAGCCCATGCACTGAAGAAAATCATTGGAAAATACGTAAGTTGGTCTTTATCATTTTTGCGATAGCTGAGGTACTGTACTTACTGTTCCTGAAATAGTCTGCCAATTATTCCTCAACAGCAGGGAGTCTTCAGACTTCATTGGGTTCATTGGGTTCAAATTACCCTGTCAATGTCAATCCACATGGCCATGTCGATTATCACCCCCGATCTCTACAATCTATTGTCGATGTTTCCGGCTCTTGTGCGCATGGTGTCTCTCCGCACTTCCACACTCAGGCGTATGGAAGTCATCATGTGCCTGCAAATGGCCCGATTCGGGTCGTTGTTCCTTCGAGCGACAATCAGCATGTGGCCTATCAATTCCACCGCGGGCATCATCGACAAATTTCGTCCCCAGCTATGATCCCTCGACAGGGCTCCTATGATTTCAATACTTTTGTCAACAATAGCCCCGTTTCGTCTGCCGCCACGGCGCCCCCAGACATGATTTACCCGTACAATGGGAACTTTGCTCTCAGTCGAAATGCTGTCCATTCGCCATATTCTCCAAACCATCCAGCCAACGGTGTATAGAGCTTTTTCTACAAGTTTCTTGATCCCGTCCTGACACACCGGCACCAGGGAGAGTCTTTTGTGTCACCTAGGTTATTGATTTGACACCCCTGACTCTCACAGTCCGTCACTTTTTCCCGTCGACTTCTACCTTAATTATCCTAATCTGGTAATGTCCTGTACTGCATAGCGATTTGTAATTTTGCTTTTTCGTCTTTTCCGAGCGATTTCATCTTTGGAAGATGCTGGTCCCCGAGTCGCTCCTTTGACACCTCCGATGCATTGAGATTACGGTCACGAATTTCCTTCTGCCACTCCTTTAACGACCTATCAGAAACAAGCGCGGCGTTGGTTGGCATTTCTGTTTTTGAATGATTCCCCCTTGTCATGTCTCACTCCTTTATGTTAATGGCAGGCGGACGGCGTCTCGATTGCGCCTCTAATTTTGGATCTCGAATCCCCCCTACACTGATTATCCTCGTTGCTAAAGGCATCCTCTAATATTTTATCCGAACACACCTCCCGCCTTCTAGCTTTTGTTTTAATAGAGCGTCTTGCACCTGTTTTTTGAAGCTTGTTTCTGGGTATGGCCGGTTTGTACGCATTTATTTGCATGGGAAGGAAGATATGAGCATGGTCACTCCTTTTTTGATATTTTGCATGCTTTTTGATTTAGCATCAGCCACTCCTTTTACAGCATTGCATCGGACCTTGAAACGGGACTTTATATGGGCGTCTTGCACAGGAAAAGTGTGGTTTTCACTTGTGGGTTTCTCATTTTTGAATAATTTTTGTCTTTCTGGGTACTCGAGGTTTTTTAATGTGATTTTGCAGCTGCGAACCTGTCGCAAAGGATCCTAATCAGTGGGATTTATGTTTTTTTGGTTGGAAATATAATGGGAGTTATAATTAGCATTGACTCGAATAGCTTTTGGATCTTAATTCAATCAAAGATGTGATTTTCGATGTCAGGCTTCAAGTGGTGGCAACGGATGAAAAGTCATCACAAGTGTCTGTGCGGAAGTCCCTATTCGTTTGATAACGCTGTCTGGCGTGTTCCTGGCTAAGTTTTATGTTAGCTTCTGAATAGAAATGGGAACCGGAGGGGCCAAGTTCTGGGCTGGCTGGTTAGTTAACTAACTAGCAGTTAAACTAACTTTGTGTGACTCCGAGGCCGCTTCAGAATTCATATCACCATCACTTCACTCGCATTCAAATACCGAGCTCTCCGGAAGTGACTCAGTGCATTGCTGCAGCTTATCGTCAGAAACCGGCGCCTCTCTTTTCTTTTCTCTTCCCTTCGATGACTGCTTTAGAGTCTGCGGCACCTTTTAATTTCTAATCGCGCCCCATTCCTTCATAAATTCAAATACTTCCCCGCAATCCACCCTTTCAACGCAACGAAAGCACAAAGGGAACCAAGCGACGGAACGCTAGAACAACAACAAGAAGCCGACAATTAGCCATCACCATGGAGGGTATCAAGCAGACATTTGCACAATGCAAGCGAGAAGGACGCTCAGCGCTGGTGGCGTATGTCACTGCGGGGTATCCGCACCCAGATGAGACTGCTGATATTATATTGGGCATGGAAGAGGGAGGAGCCGGTAAGATCAATGACTATATGATTCGGCAGGATTGAATTTTGGAGTTTGTCCCGCTGACTGCTTTTGTTCTCTTGGGATCTAGATATCATTGAGCTCGGTGTGCCTTTCACGGATCCCATCGCTGATGGCCCCACCATCCAACGCGCGAATACGCAAGCATTACAGAATGGCGTTACTATCACTTCTGTGCTGAAGATGGTCCGAACGGCGAGAGATCGAGGATTGAGGGCCCCTGTGCTTCTCATGGGCTATTATAATCCGCTCTTGAGGTACGGGGAGGAGAGGATCCTGGGGGATGCAAAAGCCGCAGGGATCAATGGCTTTATTATGGTTGATCTACCGCCCGAAGAGGCTGTTCGGTTTAGAGATCTATGCAAGAAGGCAGGGTGAGTTGTCCGTTTTTTCGGCTGGAGTTGGAATTCTGACAAGTGCTAAAAATACCATGCGTTTTGTATAGCCTTTCGTATGTTCCTTTAATCGCCCCAGCGACTTCGGACTCTCGAATGAAGCTACTGTGCAACATCGCCGATTCTTTCATCTACGTTGTATCGCGGATGGGTGTTACTGGGGCCACCGGCCGATTAAGCACAGGCCTGCCAGACCTTCTAGCGCGCGTCCATGGCTATTCCGGAAACATACCTGCTGCCGTCGGGTTTGGTGTCAGCACAAGAGAGCACTTCCTGAGCGTGCAGGAAATTGCAGAGGGTGTCGTCATCGGAAGCCAAATGATCACTGTTCTTGGGGAAGCACCCGCAGGACAGCGACCTCAGAAGATTAAAGAGTACTGTTCAAGCATTACAGGCAGGACTTTTGATCGCAGCAAGCTTTCAGATCCATTTACCAGAGAGGTCTGCTTCACCGAAGCACTAGCCGAGGCGCAGGAACCTACGGGAGCGCATGTCGACAAAGTTATTAAGGAGGTGTCTGGCTCAGGGCCAGGACTCGCTGACCAACTCGAAGCTCTCAATGTCACCGGAGACCCGGCCGCAATTCCAGCACGTTTTGGAGAATTCGGCGGGCAGTATGTTCCGGAGTCACTTATGGACTGTCTTGCTGAGTTGGAGGCCGGATTCAACAAAGCCAAGAATGATCCCAATTTCTGGGAAGAATTCCGCTCACATTACCCTTATATGGGAAGGCCCAGCAATTTACATTTAGCCGAGCGTCTTACTGAGCATGCTGGGGGAGCCAATATTTATCTCAAACGGGAAGATTTAAACCATACAGGGAGTCATAAGATCAACAATGCACTCGGTCAAGTCTTACTCGCACGTCGCCTTGGGAAGACCAGGATCATTGCCGAAACTGGAGCTGGTCAGCATGGTGTAGCTACTGCAACCGTGTGCGCCAAGTTTGGCATGGAATGTGTGGTCTACATGGGCGCAGAGGACGTTCGCCGGCAAGCACTGAATGTGTTCCGCATGAAGCTCCTCGGTGCCTCTGTGGTGGCCGTCGAAGCTGGATCTCGGACACTACGCGATGCCGTCAATGAAGCACTTCGTGCCTGGGTTGTGGATTTAGAAACCACTCATTACGTTATCGGTTCCGCGATTGGCCCTCATCCCTTCCCCACCATCGTCCGTACATTCCAGTCAGTCATTGGCGAGGAGACGAAGAAGCAAATGAAAGAGTTGACAGGGCGACTCCCCGATGCTGTAGTTGCCTGCGTCGGTGGAGGCAGCAATGCCGTTGGCATGTTCTACCCCTTCGCGACCGATCTCAGCGTCAAACTGCTGGGCGTCGAAGCCGGAGGCGACGGGGTTGAAACAGGGAAGCACTCGGCAACTCTCTCCGGAGGAAGCAAAGGTGTTCTACACGGCGTCCGCACTTATGTTCTACAGGATGAACACGGTCAGATTTCCGACACCCACTCGATATCCGCGGGTCTAGACTATCCTGGTGTTGGGCCGGAACTGAGTTCTTGGAAAGACACTTTGAGAGCCGAGTTCACTTCCGCCACCGACGCTCAGGCTCTTATTGGGTTCCGCACTCTTGCCGAATTGGAAGGCATTATCCCTGCGTTGGAGTCTTCGCATGCAGTCTACGGCGTGCTTGAGCTTGCTAAGAAGATGGGCAAGGGAAAGAATGTGGTGTTGAATCTGAGTGGACGCGGTGATAAGGATGTGCAGAGCGTTGCTGATGCATTGCCTGTCATTGGCCCGAAGATCGGATGGAATTTGAGGTTTTAAGATGTCCTGTTTAACCAGAGATAACTACAGGCAAATGCTCAGCCATGTTTCGGTATCAGTTTTGCAGTTATAAACCATTATGAAAAGCAAATATCCACAGTATAATCTGTGCTTGTCTTAGAAGCAAATTAAATATATACTTCATTTAGGTCTTGTCTTCAGGTTCAATTAAATCACCTTAGCAGATTCTGAACTACGGAGCACGGGGTACTGTACGCAACCTTCCTTAGGTAAGTTTAGCTATACGGGGAAATAATAATCCACTCCGGAAGCTACTTTCGGATGACTCAGCAGACTAAAGCGGAACAATATTAATCCCTCAAGCAAGTCAGGTGCTTACGTCATTTTAGCGCGGGAAGCCATCTGATTGGCCAAGGGTGACAAGCTGCGGGCTGCCCATCATCAACGATCACATCGAGAGCTGCCGACTTGGAGACAAGGTAGCCGGGCAGTGACATTGCTTCTTCTCTTTCCAAATCACTCGAACCGCCTTTCCAAGTGACATTTATCTCTCCCAACCAGCAGGTTCTCAAAACCATCTGTCAGCCATGGCTCCGGGGCTCGAAGATCTCCGGATGACCTCCGTCCAACCTCGCATTCGGTATAATACCATCGGGGGTGTGAACGGGCCTCTTGTCATCCTTGATAATGTATGGAACGGCGTACCTTTCTTCGCATATTATTGGCACTAACTGCGAGGTGGACTGCTAGGTCAAATTCCCAAGATACAACGAGATCGTGTCGTTAACACTGCCTGATGGATCTGAACGGTCTGGTCAGGTCCTGGAGGCTAGAGGTGCGTATGGGGTGGTCGTCGTTGATTTAAAATGAAAGGCACGGCTGACATGTTTCGGGGCTTTTAGGTAGTAGAGCTGTCGTACAGGTGTGCTATGCGGGAAGTCTGGCTTGGGATTGATGTTTTACAGGAACTGATATGGATTGGGTGTGATATAGGTATTTGAGGGAACGACTGGTATCGATGTGAAGAAGGTAAAGATAGAATGGGTTCTAGGACATTGTTGAAGGAGCTGCTGACTGTCTGGAAGACCAAAGTCGAATTCTCCGGTCACAGTCTAAAGCTCGGCGTGTCCGAAGACATGTTGGGCCGAGTATTCGACGGATCCGGCCGCGCAATTGACAAGGGTCCCAAGGTGCTTGCAGAGGACTATCTAGACATCAATGGTAGTCCGATCAACCCTTACTCTCGAGTAAGTGGGCCGTCGTATTCACAATATTTCTTGATATTGTTCGCTGAAACCCACAACAGGTGTATCCTGAGGAAATGATTTCTACGGGTATCTCAGCCATTGACACCATGAACTCGATTGCGCGAGGACAAAAGATCCCAATTTTCTCCGCTGCCGGTCTTCCGCACAATGAAATTGCTGCCCAGATTTGTCGTCAAGCTGGTCTTGTCAAGCCGACAAAGGACGTTCACGACGGACACGAGGAGAACTTCTCCATTGTCTTTGCTGCTATGGGTGTGAACATGGAGACAAGCCGATTTTTCACCAGAGACTTTGAGGAGAACGGCAGTATGGAACGTGTTACATTGTTTTTGAATTTGGCGAATGATCCTACGTAAGTTCAAACGGCAAGGCTCATGGGTGTGCTTAAACTAACGGGTTACTAGAATCGAGCGTATCATCACTCCCCGTCTCGCACTGACTACAGCAGAATACTACGCATATCAATTGGAGAAGCACGTTCTCGTCATCTTAACCGATCTGTCGGCCTATTGTGATGCTCTCCGTGAGGTTTCGGCTGCTCGTGAAGAAGTGCCAGGTCGACGTGGTTATCCCGGCTACATGTACACTGACTTGTCTACGATTTACGAACGAGCTGGTCGTGTACAAGGCCGCAATGGCTCCATCACTCAGATTCCCATCTTGACCATGCCCAACGACGGTATGTTACACCTCAACTGGTCGCCTCCTGTGTTATCGTACTGATTGATCTCTAGATATAACACATCCTATTCCAGATTTAACAGGCTATATCACTGAGGGACAGATATTCATTGACCGTCAGCTACACAACAAGGGTATCTACCCGCCGATCAACGTGCTGCCTTCTCTGTCTCGTCTTATGAAGTCTGCAATCGGTGAGGGACACACTCGGAAAGACCACGGTGATGTATCCAACCAACTCTACGCCAAATACGCCATTGGTCGTGATGCAGGTTTGTTTTCATTCCCACCCCTAAATCAAAAGCATTGCACGTTTGCTGACACAAGCTTCGAATCGCAGCGGCAATGAAAGCAGTCGTTGGCGAGGAGGCTCTCTCCGCCGAAGACAAGCTTTCCCTCGAATTCCTTGATAAATTCGAACGCACCTTCATTTCCCAGTCACCGTACGAATCCCGGACAGTCTTTGAGTCGCTGGACATCGCATGGAACTTGCTCCGTATCTACCCCAAGGACTTGCTGAATCGAATCCCCAAGAAGATCATTGATGAATTCTACCAACGGTCTGCGAAGAGTAAGTCGAGAAAGCCAACTAAAGACACGAGAGATACCAGCGGTGGGGACCCGGCTGCAGAGGAGAATCTAATCGATGCGTGAAGGTGAGCAGGGACATTGGCTGGGTTGGAGTGTAATTCAGGGCCAATCTTCCCTGATAGCTTTCTTGGGTAAATTGAAAGTCTTTATTATACTCGTAAGCTATATCCCGTACTCCGTACGGAGTAGTTCGGACTGAATATAGCCTTGCACATATACTTCTCCAGACTGTGATATCTAGTTAAACCATATTTCCTGCATTTCCTTTGCGAGTAAGTCACAAATGGAACAAGACATGCAGAGGAAGTGAAATGAATCAGCAGCTCACATTTCAGCTATATGATTGCTGTCTGCAATGAACGAGCTTGTTGAGAATGGCTTTAACTAGAACCCTTGGCATTTTGTATAACTAGTTAACTACCGTCACAAGGCAAACTACTTCTCAGTTTGAGGACTTTTTGCCTACTCCACAGACAATAGTCACTGCTTGTTTCTAATCATAATTGATTGCACTCAGTTGTGTACAGTAGCGTTTTGAAATCAGTGTTATGATTAATCCAATGGAGTTTACTGGGGTTGATGTGTCTGAAATCACGTTCCTGGAAGTGCTTTCGGAGCGGGATTTTAGCATGATCTTTCTCGTGGCCGTCAGGGGGAGGACTTGTGTCATGAAAGTGGTGAGTTGGTGCCCTTTTCTAGAACTAAAACACGCTGAAAATGTATGCTGACGCCCTGCCAGCACCATGGTCGGGGCCCCAAACTTCCCATTGAGCCTAAGGATTTTGAAACAAATATCTTCGTTTGTGAATCAACAGCTTATCGACACCTGACTCAGACCGGTGTGTGTGCACGCGGCATCACTCCACAGTTCTATGGAATCATAGAAAATATTGATCCGTCACGGTGTCTGCCACATCTTGGAGCCTTTATGAAAGATGAATACCCTCCAACAGGAATTTTCTTGGAATATATTCCAAATATGAAACCCTTACATTGGAGCAACTACAATGATAGAAGGGCACAGAATTTTATTGCAGGCTACAGAGCAATCAAGGAATCATTAGTTCGACATGGTGATGTAGACCCAAGGAACATGATGATTGTGGAAGGAGACCCAGAGAGAGCAATTTGGATAGATTTTGACAGGGCTCAGACCTACAGTGGTGAGCTCACAGAGAGGCAGAAGGAATTAATTGCAGATGATAATGCCTTAATGCTCGAAGTCCTCGATCTCATGGTCCGTTGTTCTACTCCTTATCACCGTCCGAGTTTCATAACTGACATCGCCGTCTTTTCTTGTAGAAACGTGACAATCAGAAAGGCAAATTGGACTGGACTCTTTGCTACTACGGTGTTTTTTTGCCTCGAGAACCGTTTCCCGTCGAAGAGGGTATCCAGCAGCCTAGACAACCCAAGTCATCAGAACGAATCGTGGGTGCATGTGATGGGAGCGACCCGAAGCCTGAAGGAATCGCCGGCTCACGTCAAGACGGAGAGAATCTCGTAAACGGATATCAGTAATCAACGTCTTTTCTTTTTAGAGATGCGGAGAGGAAGGAGACAAACTATGGCCGATGCGTGACTAGCTAGAGTATCATGTGTATATCTATGGCAATCATTCTACTGTCTTTCCTCGAGTCGATAAATGGGTGCGAGCATCTTTCATATCATGTTTCAGGCATCCAGCTGGATAGAAAATTGAACTACAGATGGAGTGCATACCCTAGACCTCAGGCTCTGGCTCTGCCCGAATTGAAGATCAACAACAGTTCTCCCCAGACTACCGTTCCCAACATGGAGCACCAGAATCACTGATGCCTGTTCAACGCTAGTCAGTGCTTTCAAATCCACTTCCTTTTAAACGACAGAATTACTCCGTACGGATAACTACATGGTTTATTATTCCTGCTGTCAGAATTGTCTTTTGCTAGGATGGCGTCCCAAGAGGCACAGTGGCATTGGACCCGGACCATTCGCTCCATGCGGATATTGGTCAGTGTGTTCAAAGTGGCCAACTTGCGTGCCTTTCAGCCTTGTCGTTATCAATCAATGATCAACGACACGCCGTTTCCAATGAGCGTTGGAAGTCATGGTCATTGTGTGTAGGCGTATTGCACACACTCTCCATACGTGCATTTCTGCTATTTGATTATACCAGCAATAACTGAGGTCTACGGAGCTAGTAGACGCTGCGATGTCTTGGGGCCCATCGAGTTTTTCTTTGTGGGACAGAATGCCGAGATCGTAGGATCTGAATCCCAACACTGCATCCTTGCCCGTATGCACTCACTTGTTATTCAGGGGCTGATCTCGGGCATGTCGAAGGCTCTTTTTCTTTCCCGTGGGATAATCGTGAACGTTCGAACCATTCTCCCATGACTGAGCGGAATGCTTTTGGGGATAGAATGTAGTCAATATACCTGGCGGGCGTGTATGTGCACATGTAGCATCACGGTGCATGCGTGCGACCATATACGACTCCCACCCAGTCTATCCATGCGATCGTGGGAGGCCTTTTCTCTGTACTCCAAAGAGAACTCTCACGTCGTCGTATAGAGGCTTGATCTCTCTGCGGAACTCCCATCCCTGCTAGACCATGTCACCGGGTGCCTCTGCGTCCTGTCTGGCTTTGCGCTGTTGCAGATCGTTCGACAACGTGGAGTCGTCACTCGCTTGCGTTCGCCCCCGGTTCCCTCCTTCTGGGTGCCACCCTTCTAGGCTCTCTGGCAGCTCATTATCTGCGTCTTTTGAACTGGAACAATGATGTTCTCTTTTGCTTCTTGAAGCCAGAAGGAAAGAAGAAAGAGTTCGTCTGAAGATGATGCACCTTCTCGTGTCAAGGCTGCCGTTGCTGCCGGTGGCTTTGCAGATGATAGTGCTGCTCGCCTCAACGTCCGCAACCACCACGCCGACTCCAACCTCACATTCCTCCTCGATAGCCTTGACGCCGACGAGAACAAGCACAAAGTCCGGGCCGGCCACCCATACCGTGAAGGTTGGGCCAAAGGAGGATCCTCACCAGTATGTGCCGCACACGGTCGAGGCGGACGTCGGCGATGTGGTGCTGTTCGAGTTCTACCCACGCAACCACTCGGTGGTGCAGGCTGATTATCTGGCGCCGTGCGTGCCTGGGACGGGCGATTTCTTCTATTCTGGAATCTTCAATTCCTTCAACGAGGACGACGGTGCCTTGGTTGGGGAAGTGAGTTTGACCTGCCCTCTTGCACTCTGGATTTGATTTCTTTCGTGCTAATCACTATCATGATATTGTAGCCGCCGACTTGGACGTTGACTGTCAATGACACCGAGGTAACTGGTGTACCCTTTCTTTTCAATTTGGCCCTCTCGCTAGCTGAATATAGTAGCAATTGGAGCTGAAAGTCACTGACAACATCGTTTTGCAGCCAAAGTTCTTCTATTGCACCGCTCTTGACTCATGCATCGTGAACGGAATGGTCGGCGTCATCAACCCGGTAAAGCCACGATCCCAATTGCGCTCTTCCACCGTTTGAGTGTTAATCTGACCTGTTGCTTTCTTCTTCTGTTTCAGAACAGATCGATGACCTGGGACTCGCAGTATGCAAAGGCCCTGAAATACCCATACATGCTGGTTCCTGGTGAAGCACCACCCGCGGAAGGTGACAGGGGCTCGCCATCCTCCCCGTCCTCGCCGGCTTTCTCGTCACCAGCACCGTCGTCACCATCATCATCATCATCATCATCACCATCTCATCTCACCGGTGGACACATTGCCGGAATCGCGATCGGATCCGTCGCCGGCCTCGTACTCATCGGCGTTCTCTTCTTCGTGCTCGGTCGCAACCGCGTCTACCGCAAGTGGTTGACGTCTGAAGACGGTAGCAACGATCGTACGCGCCGATGGGCTTTGAGCGGCGGCGAAGGAGGAGGAGGAGGAGGAGGCTGGTCGATAGGTGGCAGAGGCGAGACAGATACGACTACGATGACTCCACACGCAGGCCATATGAGCATGGCTTCGCCGGATATGTCGCAGGTCAGCGGACCCTTCAGTCCTCCTTTGCAAGGCCGATCGCCGCCGCTGCCTGTCCATCCGGGTTGGGATGGCTTGGGACAGTACCACGTACCCGCCATGCAGGAGGAAAGGCCGCCAGAACTGAGCTCTGGCGTTGGTGTTCAGCTGGTGGAGCTGGAGGCTTCTCCTCGACGGCACCCGACCAAGGATCTGATGCCTCTTCCTCCTAGGGAGTAGATACAGAGTCTTTCTTCACTTTCAGATATATAATACCCCCCTGTGACATTTCTTTCCTCTGTTTGTTCTCCATCCGGTGCATTCCAAAAAGTGCATCTGCGCATATAACCAGCACCAGCACAGTTACCTATCTCTCTCATGGAGGCAGCCCTTTGTTTAGCATTTTGACCCAGCACAGGCGTTTATAAACTTCATACTCTGATATTCTCAATGCTCCGCACATATTACACTTCACTTCTGTATATAGTTCATCTTGAGAAATGCATTTTGGATGATAATCACTGCTTTTCTGTATTGGTATACTCCTTATCTCTGGTCTTTTGATGAATCATGATGTAACTATAGCACTGAGAGAACAAAGGAAAGAAAGTTTGGGCAACCATTAGGACAGTTGAATTGTTGGCTATAACTAACTAATCTCCCCTCGGAGACATTCCATGGACAACCGACACACTTTCAGAGAAGATTCCTCCAATTCAAATTCAATCCATCAGAGAGATATTTGTTCTTGCCGAAGCTACTCGAGTCTTCATCCTCCGTTTTATTCCTTAATCTCTGGTACTGGGAAAGGCAGGTGGATGCCTGGCAAGAAGTTAAACCTGTGAACTATTTCTTGCAGCACATATAGCACTACGCGGGCGGCAATCCAGGATTAGTGACACCACACCATGCAGGTAGGGAATTAGGCAAAGGGAGGAAGCAGTGCCAAAAGGATGGCAAACATACGGTTCTGGTTGGCAGCTTATATGGTGTCTCACGCTAAAGGCACGTCACATTAGCATCGGAAAGAATAACGTATAAGTTATAACAGATTCTTTTTGTCCCGGCTCTGTTTTCAAGGAGGATTGATAACAGTCAGGGCACTCACATATGGAGCTTTGCAGTATGCCTTCTTGGGGTGGCATCCTGGCATGCAGTCATCGAGGACGCCCGCAACATTCTCTTCCATCGGCGCCGGAACAGCGGTGGCAGTGGCCGCGAAGGCTGCGAGTGCGAAGGCGAGGACTTTGAAGTGGACCATGGTGACTGGTTGCTGCGACACGCTTGGAGTCTAGGGATATTGATGCTGAAGAAAAGGGATATTCGAGCCTCGAGTTGTGCTTTGGTTTCTGTCAACCACCGGAAAAGGGGAACCTGGAGAGGGTATTTATGCTTCTTGCTCGCGTCTCCTGAAGACCGTCATGGACAAGAATTCTATACATGTCCCGTTTTCTCTTTGTCCTGCGACGCGGAGAGCAAACCGGCATCCATTCCGCGAATGTGGTTCCTCATATCCTCACCCACTGGTCCCAGGGTTAGGAAAAGCAGGTTTACCTCAATCAGAGGGGGAAAGTGAAAGTCGTACAACTTGATCCGATTAGGGCCTTCAAAAGAACAAGCAGGAATGCAGCCCATGTATTGTCTTTGCAGCTCGATCGACCGCCGACTAAGCATTTTTCGAACAGAGAATGCCTGGGAGTTGTGAATGTATTCCCTTGATCGCGGCACAATCGCATTCTCAAACGGGATAATACTGTGCTACTAGTCGGAACGGGAGACCAGATCGGCAAGCGATCGCCGAAGAAATCACACAGGCCCTGCATCCAAAGCTGCATGGAGTGAGAGAGACGCATTTTCCAGAGCCGGCGCCTCAAAAAGAAAAAGAAAGAATATGTGCAGATCAGGTGGAGATGGTAGCACATCATGCGGTGACCACAAAGAAGAAAAAGAAGAAAAGAAGAAAAAAGAATTCAAGTCAAAGGATTCGAGAGACGATCATCCGAAATTGAGATCCCCCACAAAGCCCAGCGGAATCGGACAGGTCATGTCAGGCTGCAGGCATGTCCTTTTGTTTGTCGGCAGTCATGTTGCACGAAACGCGCTTGAAGCCTGACCAGCGCAGCAGGACGGGCCGCCTCTCAGCGCCTCTTGATCCCGGAACAAAGAGCGTCTTTTTGGCTGGCAGCAACTGAGCGAGGCGAGATCAGGACTTGAACTCCGGCAGAAGCCGAGGGCGAATAATTCATCGGGTTGATAAAGCAAACAATCCGTACGGAGTACACGATAGAAATATTATCAGAGCTACTTTGACATTTCCACACAGACGGAAGAACGTACGGATGGCAGCAGACTGCGAAAGGCCTTGGGTTTCTTATTCAGACACCGAATCCCCAAGTGCACAACAAACATCTAAACAACAACGAGGGCCCTTGCTTTCAAGAGCTTGTTTGTTACCCAAGGCTATCCAGCCTACGTGTGTTACCTCTAGAATGCTTGCTGGGCCCGGCCACGCTCAATTCTCGTACCATATCCCATTTATAAATTTTCCCTCGCCCACCTTCATTTTCTCAATTTGATCGGGGCTGCAGGTATCCAGCGCTTTGCGCAGGTAGCAAGTTGGCTTGGCTGGTGCTGGAAGAATGTTGACCTTTGTGGAATTCGCATCACCCTCGGTGTGAAATGTGGACGGGTCGCGGATCGGCTCACCGGTCGACGGATTCTTGCCCTGAATGATGCGAGAGAAGAGCTTGAACGCCGTCTCGGGCTGATAGTAGGGCACGAAATGGCCCGCGTCATAAAGACGTGCGAACGACAGATTGCCGAATTGTCGAACCACTCCGCCCGTGTAGCTCTGATTCACGATCAGGGGCGCATAGCCGGCGGAGTTGAATCTCGCAGCATAGGACTTTGACGCCGCTGCGATGGCGAAAGAAGCTGCCTGGCCTCCGAGCCAGTTGCAGACGTAGTCCCGATCGCCGTACATCAGGGCGATGCGTACGCCATCATCGAGCAGAGAGGCCAGGTCGGAAATATACTCCCCTCGACTATAGTCGCCGGCTTGAAAGAAAGAATTCAGCACCGTGTTGCTGGATTCCGTAAAGTTTACCCGTGTGCCTATTGCGCGCTGTACTTCAGGCGTATTGAGATATTCAAGATATGTCGACGGAGGCAGAGGATTGAACACATTCTGCGCTATGTCATATGGGCTTCGTCCTACTTTTGGGTAGATGCTGATCAGTTCTTCATTGCAAACGAGTGTTGCCTCCAGACAGGCTTCATTCACACTGCTCACGTTGCCAATGTTTTCTGGATCCAGCGACCGGACGGATGCCCGACAGAGATTGACTTTGTCCTTGCAACCTCCGGGCTGATGAAACTTTTCATGAGAAGCCTTTACATCGTCGATGGTCATGATATTCAGCCCATAAGTATTGTTATAAGCAAAGAGCGAGTAATACGGATTCTGCACCAGGTCATCGATGCACCCTTGCATGATCCCCAATGTTTTGACCCTGATCTCAACACGTCTTGACCTCGGAGTCCCTTCTCCTTGTCGTTTTTTGTTCTGCTTGTGGAAATGCGAAACAAACGCCGGTCCATATTTACCCCCGTAGCTTTCGGTAAACAGATTGACCTCTGCTAAATTCCGATGGGCCTTGTGTCTCGGGAACTCCGTGAAGAAAACTTGCAGCATATGCCAGATCGCTCTGGCCGCAGTTCCAGTTGTGCTCGCAGTCGCCGCGGGATCGTTTGAACTAAACACTCCCTTTCGAACTGTCTCGGGAGAACGGCCGGCGGGCGGGTCTGCCGGCGGAGATGTAAAAGTTGACGTGAGAAAATCCAGCGATGCTTCTTGTAGCGTATCGTACGAAAACCCAACCTGCACAGGTTGATCGATGTAGAGCATGTTTGAAGCCCGGTCCCAGCCCCATTCCCGCGGAACAGTGCCGATTCTCTGTCTCGAACGTTCCACAGCCTCGCAAGGACCGGTTTCTTGAAAGAGGCCTTGCATGCTGCTGATTCCCGGTCCTCCGCTGAGATATATCGTCAAAGGCGCGGCGCTCGGGTTGTGCCTTGCTTCCACGAACCAGAAGAATGTATTGATGGAGTAGTTTTGTGCTGGATGGAGTGTGAACGGCGGGAGGGATACATGGCCGGTGTATTGCCTCTGACGAGGAGAAGAGGTGGCGCAGATTCCGGGAGGCACCCTCTTGTATGCAAGAGTAACGTCGCGGTCGATAGTGGAGTGGATGACCGTGTGTCCGTCGAATGCAGGCCTTGCTTCAACGAGAAGCTGCGGGCAGAGCACGGTGGAGAGACATATCCACCACGACTAGAAAGAAGAGGTCAGTCTCGAGTGCAGCTATCTCAGTTGCTCTTCTGGCTTAGTCTCACCCGCATTGTCCTCTTCTCTTCTCTGCCAGTGATGAAAATGGGGAATACTGCGCGCAACAAAGAATCTCTTCCAAGCAGTCGGAAACCAGGATGTAGTAGTACCCAAGATTAGAAACAGTGTAAAGATGCCATCTGCCAGGAAAAAGGCGAGAATATATATATATAAATTGCATATATATATATATATACTCCGTATAACTTTACAAACCCTCTCTTTTTCGCGTCTTCGCAAACGAAAGAAAGGGTGAAAAGCAAACTTCAGTCCTGGGCAACACGAGAACCCTAACTGCTTGCGGGTATCAATAAGAGCACAGTAGGGATATAGCAGGTATCTCAACTCGCAAGTGGTGGCGACACACTGCCGACGGGCTCTCAGTTCAATCCCATCCAAGCCCCCTATTCTTATAAAAGAGACCAGGGTATGTTAGGTATGAGCCCAGAGTCGGCCCAGGGCAACGGGACCCTAATGTATGCAGGCGTGAATGGGTCTCATTCGTTTCGTATATTCCAGCCTTTCCAGTTGGCTATTTCTTTGGGGGAGAGGAAATGCTACCGCCTATGTAGCTATGCAGAGCGACGCACTTTGTACTCCCGTACTCCGTGTGTCCCATATTTTCATGTCAAGAACGGAAAAGAAAGGAGAGAAAAAAAGCAATGAAGGCCTTGAAGGTGGTACATATTGTGCTCCGTCATCAATAGCAAAAAGATCCAGTCGATCCAATCACACCCGATTTTCTTCAACATCTGCGACGTGATCATCGCAATTTTGTGCCTGCAACAAAGACCGAGCGACGTCGGGGAAGGACTGCAACGGGAATCGGTAAAAACCCTGGTCGACTAACTAACTAACTAGTCAACGGGGCCTCCCTGGCTTGTGGCGCTCTTAGGTCTTCTGCTAAGATTCTAGCGTGTGCTTCGTGGCGGCTGGCACACATCAGCCCGACATCTGGAAGATACGGAGAAGATAACGGAAGACACCCATCACATTCCACATCCCAGCCTGCATGTTCTGGGAGGAGTTGGCTTTACACAGTCTCGATGGCATGAATGAGATAAGAGCACATTTTGCCACTCAATTTGGCTTAAGCGAGATGCCCATGCCCTGAATCGCGTTGCTGCTTCGACGGAATATTCGATCTGGTATGCAGAACAGAGTCAGAAGAAGAAGAATACCAGTACAAGGCGTACGGAGTATGTATATCAGTCTTCCAACTTCGCAAAGTAGCTAATACCTATCTCGAAAGATAAACAACATGCTGGTGGTTGATGCATCACCAGGGAAATAAGAATATCGAGACCCAAAATATCGATTCCACGGCACCAACGCCTCTCACGCCCTGCCTGATCATTCAGAGTAGTTCATGCTCGTCATAACAGTGTTCAATAAGGAAAACAGAGTGGAATGGAATAATGAAAAGCAACAAAGATAATAAAACATGTGCGGATGACAATTCATGCAAGGAACTCCCATGTCGCACGGGAGAACAAAAGCATGCAGATGGGCACTCTACCCGCCCCAACGCCTACAGAATATGAAATAAACATTCCGGGGAAAATCTTGTTCTCTTTGTAATAGTCTGTCAAGAGATCACCTTATCGAGTCACTCGCAATTAGATGTTTAGTCGACTTTTGCAAAAGCAAGCTTTCTCGGTGCGGTAAGATTGTTTGATAATCGGACATGGGTGTTCTTGAATTTTGCATGCTTGCGGAGCTTCTTTCGCGCAACCATCACTGGGACAGATGATTTGGTGACGATATAGTTGGAGAATGAACCGAGGAGGACACTGGTAGCAGGATGCCGAATCAGTTAAACGTTTCTAATACCATTTGTAACGGAGTGATAATTCTTACCCCTTCAGAGCACTTCGTCCTCGAGAGCCTAGAACAACCAAGGTGGGTTCAAGAGCATCAATCTATATATAATTAGAAGCCGACAAAGCGTGACACAAAAAGGTATGCCGGTAAGGACAACACGTGAAATTTCAACTCACCGCTTCTGTTATCAGATGCTTCGGACTCTTGCAATGGATAATCTCAATCGCAACCCGGACCTGGAGTCTTGTCTTCCGCAGCAACCTCACAATAGTTTGCGTGAGCACCTCAATGGCACGAAGTCTCTCCGCTTCAGTCTTCGTGGCGGCGCGCGAGTCGATAGAACCGTTTTTGCTATCAGGAACAAGATGGACGTAAGATCCATGGGGCGATGGAAGGACAGACGCCTGGCTCGAATCGCCCATGGACTTCTCCGTCTGCGATCCAACAGTCGTGGTAATGTCCAACATCGCTTTGGCTCCATCGTTGATAGGCATCGAGGATGTGCTATCCCCGTCACCGGTAGATTTAGCCGATCCGGATTCGTCCTCAATAGCGTACACTGCATACATTGTATCTCCGTCACGAAGGATCGTACCGATGGTCCATTCAAGCGCATACGTTGATTCCTCACTCAAATCTGAAGCAACAAGATACTTTCGTAGGCGACAGCGACCATGGCCACCCTCTTCCTGTAACTCGTTGAAGTCGCCCCGGATGATGGTGCGAATCACTCTATTTGGGACAGTCTGGTCCACAGGAGACATGTAGATGCTGAGATTTTGTGCCTTCTTGAGTTCCGAGATTTCAAATTCATCTTCTGAGCCTGCCGGGGTATTGCCGGCAGATGCAGTGATATCAAAGCTTGTATTTGGGTGGACTCCAGTCTTCTTGTTAATGGGCTTTTCCGCAGCCGCTTTCGCAGTCCGCGACCCGACGGGTTCAAGTAGTGATTTGACTTTGTATTCTCCAGACACTATGGCGCCTAAGACGAGCAAGCAGAAATTAGTTCAGTTCAATGTAGTTTTCTAAGAGAAATAATAAACCTACGCTCTTCCTCTGCGGCAGCGAGCAAGCTGTGGACCCTCTTCGTCTCTCCGCTCTTGCGGTCATCCCCTGCAGCACCATCAGAGCCTGATTTTTTCCTGATCCGTCTTCGTCCTCGGGTGATTTCAGATTTCCACGCATCTTCTCCGGAGCTAGTGTCGTCAACGTCTTCCTCGCTCGTATAATCTTCACTGAAACCGCCGTCCGGCGTATCAGAGTAATAATCTTTCTGAAGGCGAGTATCTCCATCTGCGGCTCCATCCACGCCATCAGCTTGTTTGCCTGGGGTTTTCCTAGGATACTTTGCCAGAGCCCCGCTCGATCTTGAAAGCGCCGCTGTAGATAATCGTCTATAGGCGTGATCCATATTGATGACCTTGCCCGAATCAGTCACAAATTTACCCGGAGTAGGCATCAGATTCAAAGAATTGGTATTGAGTAATTTCGTGCCTGGTGATTGCGACCGCCCGAGCCGTCCAGATGGTGATTTCGACTGTCCCGGCAAGGAAGGGTGCCTTCCTGACTGTCTGCCTCTCGAATATGGTAATGCACCAATATCTGTACTGGACATGACCGCAGCCATTGAATTCGCCTGCATCGCACTATTATGATGGCTCAACTTTCCACCCTGCGTAACTCGTTTCGGTAAAGCATGAGCTGGGATACTCGGGAGCATCTCAAATTGGTAATCTTGCTGAGGATCCACTCCCTGTCTCTTCTTAATTTCAGGTAAACCTTTGGAAGACGAATCCGACGAACGTCGAAAACTCTCCGGTAATTCGTACGAGGGAACGGTGTCTGTGGTCGGAGACGATGCGGCACTCTGCGTCAACCGCAAGGGAGAAGGCCCAATCGGTTCCAGCAAACTGCGAACGGGCGCATTAGATTTGGCAGTCGTTCGATTTGACGGCTGCGTCACACCCACGCCGATTCCAGCGATTGAGCCATGGCGTTGCGCTCCGGGGTCGGGAGCAACGTCCAGCATGCTACGGACAGCAGGAGCGGGGCTGGCATGCTGGCCAGGGCGAGGAGTCGGTTGTGGCGCATGACTCCGGCCCTCTAGGATATCAAGTATCTCGCGCCGTTCTTCGTCGAGAGCTGCTTCGAGCGACATTTGGGGCGGTTGTGTCATTTTGAAAGAAGAGAGAGATTGGGTGGCGGGACCAAAGCTGGTTATACTATGACCGTCGCTAGCCTTTTTCCGCGTGGGGACAAGGTGCGTGGTCGAGACCTCGAGGGACTGAGTGAAGAAATCCGGTTCTCTCCCCCACTCTAGAGTCTTTTGATCTAGAGTCTTTTGGAAAATCGCACAGCACTCTCAAGATTGATAGGTGTTGGTGTTTGGACGGATGCGGTACTGCTCACAGGGTGTGACAAAGGCAACAATATATTGCTCAGGAACTGAGTTACAAGAGTGGCAAAAGAGTCAGTCAGAAGGAGTCAGATTGTTCTCAATAAGCCACTCACTGATCTTCTTGGGAGTTCAGAGCATCACACAGCGCCTAACTGGTAACTGTGGGTGCTGAGGGAGCCTTTGGTGCAGATGACAGGAACAGCAGCTCAATCTTGCGATCCAAGATGGGAACCCCGCCAATAAAGGAATCACTGCGGCAGCAATATGAGCGACTAAGAACTGAACAACCAAACAACCCAGGTTGGGGGAGATTTCAAGATTTCTACGAGAGAAATAGTGTCTCTTGGTAAGCAGATGACTTGCGATTATAGTTCTTGTTAACTATCTCACAGGGAGGGGACGAAGAGAGTCCATGTGGCTGAAGCACCCGCGAACTGCTCGTTAGGGTCTCGGCGAGAAGCAGGCCACTCGACAGCCAAGAGAGAAGAGGCCCAGCCAAGAAGCGGCCATCAGGGAATGGGAAGCGCGATGAATCATGGCTCTGGGGCAAAACCGATCCTTGGTCTCTTGGAGATCCACGGGTCCGCGTGTTCGTTCGCAGTGGGAAGGGAGAGGACAGCGATGAGGACAAGGACGACGACGACGACGACGACGAGACGCGGTAGCCATCTGCTAGTCCGCAACGATTGTCAGGGACGAGCTTTGTCGCCGTTTGAGATGGCGAGCTAACAAAGTCAGCATGCCAGGGAGCTTCCCCCGATCCCTCGACATGAGGAACTGATTGGTGAGAAAAGCACCGTCATCCATGATGCAGAACCTCGTCGAGTTGATGGTGTGCTCGCTCGCTTGGCGCTGGTGGAACAACAGCCGGCAGACCGTGAGAAGGCTTGTTTATCTACTGGGATCAAGAGACAAATGGAGTTTTTCTCAATACGATATTCAATTCTCGTCAGTCGCAGCTGATTCTTCGTAGACTCCGACCCGATTACCCTGTAAATGCAACCCTTATGACCCTTGTATCTCACCCCCGAACCGTTCCCGCCAATGCGCCTTTGATATCGAAGCCATGAGAGAAGACAAACGAAGAAAAGTAAAAAGGGGAAATGCTAGGAGACACCATGGGGTATTGTGACACAGAACATAGAAACTTCCCACTGAATAAAGAGCCATTAACCAGCAAAATCTGGATTATTACTCTGCCTTGCGCTTTTTCGCCGTCCGAGATCTGTTTCTTTGAAACGCTTCCTCCGATGGTTCACTTTCCTCGGTCCTCCTCTTCTTTCCTTTCCCGCTTTTTGATGGAGCTGCATGTTTTGCCTCGAGGTCTGCCAAAAAGGTGGACGCTCTGCTCTTCATGCGCTGCTGGATCAATGCCATAAGCACACTGTCATCGTCGCCGCCCTTGTCCTTATTGCCTCTTTGATTTTCCTTTCCAAACAGCCTGTCTTCAACACCCAATTCCTTCGCAAGCTCTTTCGCCTCTTCAGCCTCTCTCTGGGCGGTTTTAACCCTCCGAGCTTTCTTCTTTGCGCCCTCTTTCGAGAATGCCGGCCAGTCCGTGACCTCGCCGTTGCTAATCGCGTCCTTGATTATTCCCCGAAATCTTTTATCATCGTCCAACACATTGCTCAACATGATCTCCTCATACACTCTATCCAAATCCCCTTCGTGTGTCTCGTATGCGTCGAGCAGGTCCCTCCTTTCTTCCTCCGAACCTTGGTAGTCGGCCTTTATCTTCTCAATTGCCTTGCCATCAACCATGCTGGACAACTGTTCACGGAAGAAATCCACCCAGTTGAAATCATCGCCTTCGAGATCCAGGGATTCAGACGTATTGCCCGTCACATCGTACCGTTTTCGCCGGCGTTCGTCAGAGAGGACAGCGTATGCGAAAGCAATTTCTTGGAACTTTTTGTTTGCATCATCTTTTGAACCGGGTGGCGCCTTGTCTGTATTAAAGTAGGTTTAGCAAAAGAAAATACTGGGAGAATCCACACTCAGAAATTCCATGGTTGACTTAGAGAGAAACCTACCTGGATGATGCTTCAGGGCTTGTTTTCTGTAGGCAGATTTGATCTGATCTGGTGTTGCCTTCTCTTCCACTCCCAGAACTCCATACGGGTTAATTGAGGAGGGTGGTTCCCCGTCAAGGTCATTTTCTGCACCAGGCATGATGAAGCTTTAGTTATGATGAAGCCAGAAAAGACAAGTCACTCTTAATATGCCAGATAAGGAATTTGTTTTGACACAATTGTAGGATCTTTGTTGTGTTCGCTCCCGGTCAGTCTCATTATTATTGTCAGCTTGTTGATCCTCAAACGCGGTTTCGCGAGAGACAAAGTGACGCGAGTCAGGAAGTGGAATTAGAGTTAAGGCTAGTACGCCTTTGGCTTGGCTTAGGTAACCTGGTCCGCTTGGCAGAATATCCAGCGCTAAGCTACATCTGGACGAGCGGGGTAACTTCCATATGCTCCGTACCAAGAAATGAGAGTGCGGAGTGTGTGAGCGGTTGAGATGACGGCCCTTCACAGAGGAAATGGACTCCGTCAAAGCTCGAGTCGCTTTTATATCACCGTTGATCTCAATTGAATCACCGCTGGAACATGGGAGCTCTGAACCCAAACTGCTTCAGCCTGAATCAGCCTGAACTAGGACTGGAACGCCAACACAACGTCTCTGAAGAACTTCTGTCCACCGTCATCTGCATTAACAACAGTCATCATCAAAATCAAATATGAGTCCTTCTAATCCAGTAGCTTGATGGCTGTGATTTCTGGTTTTATACTGTGTTTGCATGCAGTGGAGGTACTTAATAACCTGATGTTTGACGACGTCATCTCCCCTCTTGATTTTAAACAACTTCAATTCTCAAGTCTCCAACTCCAGATTGCATAAATTGGCTTATCGCACAGGGAACAGCTCCATGTACCTCAAGAATATCAGACTTCACAGCTCAGTGTCACTTTCTACAGCCAAAAGATGACTGCTCCCAACTCCCATTCCACTACTGAACTCTCCACCCACCTCCACTATCTATCCCAGTGCCTCGCTCTAGCAGCGTATTCTCCTCCGAAGCCCACCAATTTCCGTGTCGGTGCCATGCTCGTCCTCAGGCGGTATCCCACATTGGCTTCCAATGCAAACGCGGACGAAGAGACCCAGTTTGAAGACAGAGTCCTCTCAACAGGGTACACCCTCGAGCTCCGCGGCAACACTCACGCCGAACAATGCTGCTTGTCGAAATACGCTTCGCACCACGGTGTACCGGAAGAGGACGTGGGAATACCGCTTCAGCGGGAGCGTGCCGATGATTCCAATGCAAGAATTGTCATGTATGTCACCATGGAGCCGTGTGGCAAGAGGCTATCGGAGAATAAACCGTGCGCGGTGAGGATCAGCGAGACGCGAAAAGATGGACGCGCAGGGATTGACAGGGTCTACTTTGGGGTCAAAGAGCCGGGGACGTTTATCGGTGAGTCTCAAGGTTGTAAGATGCTGGATGCAGCTGGGGTAGGGTGGGAGCTGGTTGAAGGAATGGAGGATGCGATATTAAAGGTTGCCGAGGCGGGGCATGGGCCGCGGGAAGGAGAAACAAATGTGGACGATATCTCGGAGGAGGAAAGGAAAAGACAGGAAGAGATGCCCAGAAATCCGAAAAAGAGGATGATGGAGTTATGATATCACGTCGAAAGTGACCTAGGAGCGTGCCTATTTGCGAGTCGGCGTCGAAAATCACTGGCAAGACTTTCAGTTCCTTGCAAATTTCCTGCCCAACATAAGACGAAATTAAAATATCAACCACAGCAACGCCGATATGAACCCCCATACTATGGGCAAATGCCCGCCGCAACGCGTCATAATTCCGCTAGAGGGAAAAATGTTCACATTCGCCGAATTACAATTGGAGTTCACACTATAGTCACACTGTTTCAACGTTTCAACCGGCGATTCTTGCTCCGACGACGTCTGTGATGGTAAAAATGCAGGCGGCGCTTGCGTCGAGCTGGCGCATGTTGTTGACGACGCCGGAGGATTGACCCACTGTTGGCCACAATATTGACCCGCGGGACAGCACCGAGGTATGCCCTTTTGGTCGAAGTAGCAAATGGAAGGGGATCGGCAATAAAGGTCAGCAAAGGCTTGACCGTTGCAGGAAGAGTCTCTTTGCGCCAAAGGTCTGGAGCTTGAATTTAAGGCTCCCAGACGAACCGAGTAAGCAGGCGGTAATTGGGAAAGAAAGTGAAAGATATTCCATATTATGGTCAATCGTGAAATCATTACGAAGCTCAAAAAATCATACGATAGGGATATTAGGGAGCGAAAAGCAAAGAAGAGTGAGAAAGACGGAAATAGAGGCCTGGGGTCTAAACGACAGCATTATATCTTCTGTGCCCAATCCTAAAGGTCTTGCGTCAAAGCAAACATAAAGCATCGAATATCACAAACCACTGGCAAACGACAAATAAGATTCCCAAATAGCTGAGGCAAGCAGCTGCTAGTAAGCGGCCTGGCGCATAGTCATATGTGCGACCTTGTCATCAATGAAATCATAAGTGTTTTCTCACAGCACTTAGTACTGCCAGGTGCAAAAATGGCAAACTCGGCAATGAAAAGGAGTATAAAACCCAACGAGTGTTTGACAAAGAGTCAAGCCTAGATTACGAGCGAGACTCCCGGGGCGAACCAGGTACGAGCAAAAACTTTCCACTCAGAGATAGTTAGGCGTCACAAAACCCAGAACTAGTCCAAGCAAACATCCATTACCCCAAGGATGAACAACGCGGTTATTGATCAGGATGAATTTGTCATTTTGCCCACAGATAGAGGATATCAGTGTAAAGCCGCATCTTCCGCACAAAGTTCTGCTCTTCCAACCGATTCGAAATCCGATTGACTGTACTGTTTGAATTCCTATTCAGTCAAGCTTCTTGGATCAAATGTGGGCGCGATAGGTAAAATCCATACAATGTACCATCATCAGCTCGGCGGACACGATGAACTTCATGCTCTACCTGCCCAAAGTCTGGGTCTCTGAGCATATCCTTTTCGATATCCAGGACTATGTGAAATGATTTTTGTTTCAGTTCTGGGGATTGGAAAGGTTCGATATGTGCGTGGTGGATTCCCTGTCTGTGTTCGTCGACGGGGCGTCCCACGGATGATAGATATGCCATGATGGCATGGTCGAATTCTATCGGGTGGTGACCGTCGAATTCATTCACGCGAAGTCGTAAGATAACACGCTTCGGATGTTTTGGGGGATTTTCAGAAGTCGGTAAAGCATCTGGTGTTGTTTCTTTGGGTATCTCCGACATGGTAGCTGCTCGTGTCGTTGAGGTGTAGCATATGGTGTTGATGCAGCTTGCTTTCCAGTTGAGAGCTGACTGATATCAAGGCGCTAATGCTGGGCTAATCCAGACTGAAATGCCGCATACAGACCCTTAAGACCTCAGTAGTATATGTTAAAGTCTTTGTCAAGTTGCAAAATGTATATCTTGAATACAACCAAGCAACAGAATAAGTATTTGAAAAGCATATCATAAAGTATTAAAATCCTGGCTTAAAGTCAGCGTAGATTAACAGAAATTTTCTCCATACTGGTCCCCGTCACTAAGGAGTGAGACAACAATGGCAGCACACCAAATATATACACTGGATACTCCGTACCCAGTCTCTAAAAGAAGCTTTTTTGTCCGTCTAGCCCAATATCCCCCCCAATTGTATCCGATAAACGCCGTTGATTCCCTCAATTTTGTAGTTTCCCGTTCACTTTTTTCGCTTCACTCTTCCAGCCTTCCTGCTTCCAGAGCCAAGCATCAAAATCCGCCTCGCTCAGGCCTCGAGGAATAGCATCCACAGATTGCTCCCACTCCGTCGATGACCCAAACAATCCATGACCAGCAGGATTGCCCATCAGCCTCTTCAGTCTCGTCGTCTCCGGGCTATCCTCTCCCTCCAGTATAAGTCTGACATCATGTGCTCTTTGCGCAAACACCTTCGCTCGAGCTTGATCCCCGTGCGCAATCGAGACTTGAAGAGCATCGTTGTAGACTCTTGAGATCCTCGACCCCGCTATTCCTTCTTCACCGAGCATACGGAAAATGGTGCGGGCATCGTGCAGGCAATCCAGTGGCTTGGACATAATGCGTCTTCCGTTTCCAAGCATGGAATCGAGGCGCGCCATTTCCTCCAAGCGGCTATCTCGTTTCTTGCTCTCTTCTGTGGGAAGTGAGCAAAGTTCGCATTTGCATATGAATCCAAACGCCTCCTCTAAACAGTGCTGTCGCATCTGGAAAGGTTCGGCACCGTCAACGTATGATATCGTGATTTCTTCTCCTTCTTCGATGTCTCTGAAAGCGTGGATCGTGAGTTTCTCTAGGTTGAAATTCCATGTGTTTTGGGCATTCGGTCTGCACGAGTGGTTGATTCGAGCTGCCCGAGGAAAGATACCACCCTCTGCACCTCCAGAACCGAAGGGCATCGCGTTTGTTTTCGTGATGCCAATTACGGGGCTGCAGCTGCCTTTATATGCATTGTGAAGTGAATAGAAAGAATGCTGCTGCTCCTTACTGAGACTCTTTAATTCGTCGAGAAGGCCCTTTTCCACGGCCTGTAAATCTTCTGCTGCTTTGGGAACGGTGAAAAGAGGAGATTCGGCTAGTAAGCGGGTGCCTTTGGCGATTCTCGTGGTAGCAGTGCAACCCATGCCTCTCCCGGGAATGGGTCCGACGACATATAATTCATCGCTCCTGCCATGCGAAGGGGCGACTGTCCGGTTGGCCTTCTCGACGTGATGGCTCTTGGATGTTCTGGTTTCATTCATCATTATTTGCCCTTCCGCGACGGAAATGCCATCTTTGAAACCCATCTCTGCGTTTTTCTTTTTTTTTCGAGTCCGGTAGAGAACGTGCAGTCTTCAGGACACCGATTCCAACCTCCCTCACACTTGGTTCCCGTAGGGTAGAGAGAGTATGCAGAAGCTCTTCGTAAAAAAAGGCACTCTAGCGTGGTTTTTTCAACACCCGATAGAGCGAAGCTGAGCCGGCACAACGAACGGGGAAAAAGAGAGAGAAATCAGCTGAAGGATATGGGAGCGAAAGAAATAAAAGAAAACCCATATTTATAGATAGAAAAATAACGCGATCTCGAATTGCGAGCTGCAACGACTTTGCGGGTCGGTATTGGGATCTTGCTTTTATATTGCTCTTGGCTCTTCCTCGAACGGAAAAGCAACAACAAAAAAACCCTACTCCATTGCTCTCAAATTGAGCAAATTGTATTGGTTAACTTGGTCCAACATGAAGTCCCTTTAACCGTCTTCTTTACCCTCGACACTGACGGTCATCATGGTCGCAGCAAAAGAGCAAGAGCCTGACTGGCATATTGTGGTCGGTGGGATACAGTTGCAACGGAGATGCGATTGCACCGCTCTGCTTCTCCATCTTTGCCATTCCGGTGTGTCTCGCGGGAGCAGTACGCATTGGATGTTCTCTGCAGCTATCCCAACGGTGCTGTCAACAGTCCCAGGCCTGCTTGCTCTGGCTGTACAGCAGTGTTTGTGGCTTCATCTGTGTTTGACGGAGAGAGAGAATGAGTGGAAGCGGTGGTTTGTGCGCTTGGCTTCCACGTGACCAATTCACGGCTTCAACAATTCAAGTCGAATTCAAGATGGATTATTATTTATTAACAGATTGCAGGTATATCTTGCAGTTTGTTCTTTACTAATTCTCTAGCAGACATTGACATGCAGGATGTCAAAAGCGTGGTCACTCCTCCTGGGAGCCTTCCAGTTTACCCCTGAAAGATGGCTTCTGGCCAGCCTCGACATCCCAACATTCTGGCGCCTTTTTTCAGCCATGAGGTGCAGGGAACCTCCTTGGCAACCCAACTCCCGGCCAGTAATGGGGCCCAGAAGAACGCCTCTCGCATGTTAGCCCTGCAGAATGATACGAAAAAAAGCTACATCAGACATGGAGACACCTGCTGGTGGAACGTTATGCCATGTCTCGAGCTGCAATATCCCATCAATGCAGGCCTCCCGGTCATATAAAAACCAAAAGCCACATGTCTCGGGGTGAATTCTAAGCCCTCGACCCGTGTAAAGAGAAGATAAAAAGTCACCATCCAGATGATAGCTCAGTCGATTTGCTTCTCGCACCCGATCCTCCCCAACAGCTTCTTACGATCGATATGCCCCGGTAAACTGACGACGCTTGAGCTTTTGGCCCTTCTTACACCACCGGTTCGGCGCTCCCACCCCTTCAAGTCATTGTTTTCGGCGCCGAAATCTTCCCCCGAGGGCTGCGCATCCACGTACTCGACCTTTTCTTCCTCGCCATCTTCGTTTCCCTCGTCATCGCTCCTAACGTCCTCCGCGCTGTTGCCTTTAAGCACGCGCACAGCGACCCGAACGATCATCGCGAACCACAGGATCATTATGACCTCGAGGAAGAGAAGACAAGTCAAGAAGCCAAACATGATATTGCGGTTCAAGCAGACAACGCCGGCCGGATCGCGGAAGGGATCGAGTAAATGAGACCAGCCATCGGGAACGGGCAATGGCCCCTGGAGATTGTCCGCAGTTCCCCTATAGCACGAGGGAGGTACGACTTCGGGAAGGTCGATATAGACGCTTAGACAGACCATGACGTAGAACACATGGCGCGAGATGAACCAGCAAACTATGAAAATCCCAAACAAAACGTCGCAGATGGTGGAGAACCCAAGGTATTTGAGGCACTTGGCAAGCTGGGTTTCTGGTTGTTAGCGGGGGCACCACACACTATCGTGCGTTTCACGGCATGACTTACAGGAAGAAACAGATCATTAACGTCCATGAGCACCAGAATCAAGTTGGCGACCCGAATCCGGTGATAGGCGTATGAGGCGAAGATGAGGCCAATGGTGACAAAGTGATGGATCAACATCTGCCAGTGATCCTTCCGGCGTTCCTCAATATTGATAACGAACACCTGCTGCAGCCAGAAAGACCACTGCGCCAGTATGTATACCTTGGTAAGCCCATCAAGCTCTCTCTCAGGCCAATCCGTCCATAACTCCCGCATGTTAAGAAAATACGGCGACTTCATGTAGATGTACTAAAGGAGGTCAGCTTGCGAAACGCGGGCTTGCCAACGTCCGGGGACCTACCATGCCCAGTGGCCAAAACAAACTGTAGTAAACCAGCATCCATGCCTGTTCGGCGAATCTGGTAGCATCCTTCTTCCTAGAGATCCCCCATAATCTGGCCAGCGGAGCCAAAACATATTCCATGCAGCCTGCACGAAGGCCGGTGAAGAGCACGATGCAGAATGCCATGAAGTAGAAGTCGTCATGGCCGGCAGCGTACTTTCCGGTGTTGGGATTGTAGTAGGAGAGCGTGAAGAATTTCGACGTGTATGGACGCGCCGAGGCCATGCAGATGTGCGCGAGGAATAGGAGTGCGATGAGTTTCAAGGACAGGCCTATTCAATGTGCCGCGTTGTCAGTAAAATTTGGCCCTGGAATCTGAGACGTACGATGAGTGTGAGAGAGACAGGAAGGGAAAAAAAATAAAAATAGAGGGATAACTCCTGCAGTGCGAACAGGGGGCGCAGATGAACTGCCCGCGTCTTCGAACACCAGATACACTGATTAGAGGAGACGTACCGGTCTGATTGTCCAGCAGCCAGCGAGCCAGGTTCCTCAAGGAATCGTCTCCCTTTCTCCTCATCCTCCTGATGAGTTTGTTGTTGGCGGTCTGTGGTGGCCCCCCTATTTTAGAATCGTGCGACTGCGATGGCGGTCTGAAGGTCGCCTTTGTCTTCTGCGGCTTTGCCGATTTGTGCCCCATGGTGGATGGGCGATTCTCGGGAAAAGCAGATTTCAGGTGGGCCTTGACGAGATGATGGCCTGAATTGAACAAAGGAGCGAGGGCGGCGGTTTCACCGAGGGATGCGTGGTTGGTGTCCGGGAACTGCAAACGTGTGCAGGACCCCAGGAGACAAGGGACAAAAAAAAGCAACTAGTAGCCCAGAAGCCAAATATGTACGGAGTATTGCTTGGAGTCACTTCGTCCGAAACCCACTCTCATATCGAGAGTAGTCAACCACTTGGTAGAAGCGGTTATGGCTTGGAATCAGTCCATTGTCCATTGTTGCTTGTTGCTTGTGGTGAATATAATAATAAGTTGACTACCGCCTGCTGGAGAAAGATCAGGAACGGGTGGCAAACAATCTCGAAATAGTTGATTTCTACAATATTGTATATCCTTCACTCAACGCCACAGAATGTACGAATTTAACCAGCAAACAAAACGCCTTGACGAGTGAAGTGTCTCAGAAACTGCGGAACGGACGATGGAAAGTCTACTGTGGCAATTGCTGCAACGCGGTACCCCGACCCAGACAAACACTGCCAGAACAACTTTTCGGAACCACCGATTTCGAACGGCCTCGGCATCCTATGCGAGCCATGTTTTCAGTTCCTGGAGGCTAATGTGAACCAGTTGCAAACCTGGCGAGTGTCGCGCAAAATGTGATAAGTTATCAAGAAACATCCGTTGGACTACTATCTCCGAAGCCAGCAGTGGAATGCTTGAGGAACCTTTCGTTCTTCGGTATCTGGCACCAAAGTTCCTTGGTACGGTCACTCTTAGGCTACTCTACACTGAGACGTGTTTTGTGTGTTAGCAGATTATAATTCTTGCACTGTACAATGAACTGATAGCGATCAGGATTTCTTACTTTGTTTAGTTGACGGCGCTCTTGAACAATTCGAGGTTGCAAGTCGGCAGGTGTGCATTGCGTTGTGTGATCGAAGACGAGAATTGTCTGGGCGATCATCCGTATTTCTCCCTAACAAGCAGGCCTTGGTTCAGCCTGTTCCTTGCCAGATTCTCTCTTGTCTTCGACGCCAATCCTCCTCCATGAAAAGGCAAAACTGATCAAAACTGTTGCTGCGGCTGTAGCAGTGGGAATATACTGTGTTTGGAATCAGGCCTGTATCTGACAAACTAGGATAAACGGGAACGGAGAATTTGTACTCACGAAAATTTTGACCAAGGCTTCGTTGTAGGCAATTTTGACAGAAAGGAGCTGATCAGGCCGCACGATCTTAACAAACCCGGTAGCACCAGCCCGGATGATTGCTTGGGGGTTGACGCCTGGTGCGTATTCGTCCAAAGCCGGCGCCAAACCATTCTGGAACACTGCCTGGGCGACTGAGATAGAGAGAGAACCAGCTAAATACTGGGCGAGTGTAATCACAGAAGAGGCGACCGCGATTTCATTCCCCGATAAATCCTCTTGGACGGCTACAAAGGGCTGCATCCTGTTAGCTGACCCCAGATTCCATTGGGTCCACACTTTTGACAACTGACCATGTTCAACGCCACACCGCGACCCACCCCTGCAACCAGTTGGTACCCTATCCACTGGGCCTTAGTCGTATCTGGATTGAAAGTAACCATAAGGCCGGGCCCAACAGCGCTAAGGACACTGCCCAAGATAATCCAAGGAGGCAGATAATGCAGCTTGCGAGCTACCTTCACATTAGCAAGCTCGCTGGTTCGGAGCATGCAGAGAAAATATTCTCCTCACCTAGAGCACCAGATATAAGAGCACCGAATATCTGACTTAGCATCGTTGGTAGCATCATCAAGCCGCTGTTGGTTGGGCTTGCTCCCTTGATGGCCTGAAACCATAAAGGCAGATAATAGCCCACCATAATAGAGGCTCCGCCTTGAAGGCCAGAAACAAAGGATGCAAGAAAGACGGTTTTATGTCGAATGAGACTAAGGGGAATCAGGGCCTCATCTTTGCGATAGAGAGTCCATGCAGCAAAAAGGCCGAATAAGCCCACACTGCCACAGAGAAGACCGACCACCTTCGCTGAGGGCCATGGGTAAGTTATTCCACCCCAGCTAATAGCGATCAGAAACATGATGCAAGGTGGCGCAAAAAGAGCGAACCCAATCAGGTCGAGCATCCGCGGAAGCCTGTACAAGATTGTTCTTGCGGCGGGTTTGGTGACCTGTTCTGGAATGTGAACAAGTGAAATAACAAGCATGGCGAGTCCACCAGGAGGTAGAAAAACCCAGAAACCTATTAGGGGAATCAGTCTCGTCCTGCTTAATGTATAGAGGGAAAAATGGTTAACTTGCACCAGCGCCAGCCAGCATGCTCGGTCAATGCACCTCCAATTACTGGACCAAGGATACCGCCAATGAAAATCATTGATATTCCAGAACCAGTCATGATCGGGCGGATATTTGGTGGCGTTGCCGAAGCCATGATGACCAAGGCACCATTGAATATGCCAGATCCACCGACGCCCGTTACTGCTCTTCCGGCAATTATCATGTTGCTCGAGGTCGCGAGAGCGCATATGAGAGACCCTAGCTCGAAAACCGCCATGAATACGATGAAAACGTACTATACGAGTCTCTCGAGTCAAGCTTGGCCCGCCAACGATGCTGGAAGCACCGAGCTGTGAAGCATGTTGGTGGGCCAAGGTTAACACGAGTAAGGATTAGAACTGTGATGCGTGCTCATATGAACTGTAGAATCGATGGTACCTTTGTCTTAAACAGTGTATATATCTTCCCAGCAAGTGGCTGCAAAGCGCATCTATCATAGATATCATGAGCTGCGGTATTTGCCCGTGGAATCGCATACAAGGTTTCAGGCCTACATTGCAAGGAGAAACGCCGAGCCATACCAGTTAACATCTTCGAAGCTCCGAAAGTGGTTCGAAATCGTGGGCACAGCCTATAATAGGGTGATTAGCGGAGGGACCCGGCGGCATAATGGACGAGTCCTTGATAGATAATCCCATACCGTTGCAACGATATTAATATCCAGACCAGTGAGAAGCAAGGCCGACATCAACGCGGCGACAAGGTTGTACAGCTGGAAGCCCTTAAGATAGGGATGCTGAGGTTGCGCGGCTGCATCATCAGGAGCTCTGTCAGGACTGCTGCTAGGGCCAGCACCGTTTGCCAGCTCCGGGTCCATCTTGGAAGTCTGCAGCAAGACTCAGACTAGATACTGAGAATAGGTCTGCAAGCACAGTGGAGGTTGATATGACAGGGAATGAAGTCGAAGAAATATCAAGCGGGAGAAAGCATGCAGTTAATGTGTTGATGATTAGCTGTAGAACTTTGAATGTGATAAGAAGAAGCCGTGCTCCGGGTCAGACAGACACGCTTGATGGCATATCCGCGTAACACATTGGCAACAAAGAAGACAGCAAAGCAGGTAGCAAGCTCCAAATCATGTATTTGCATTTCTAGAGTGAAGCCGTGAAAGATTCTGTCACTGTGCGTCCATCAGTGGGGGGTTTCCTTTTTTCCCTTTTTGGGATGTCCCGGGTGTCTCCATGTGGTGGTACATTTTGTGTATGTTGGTTTCAGACAGAACAAAACAATGGAAAAACAGTCAGACATCATGTAGTTAGGAGGTGTTTTGCTTGAAACAGAGTGCCTCTCTTCATGCCACCAGTACATGTGCACATACGTATGTACATGTAAATACATGCTGGGGGACGCAAGATACAGTTATGCAGCAGGATAAAATCACACAGGCAATGCGCACAATGACTGCCCATTCCAGAACGAGAAGCAAGAGCAAATGGTTCGACCATTGTGCAGAGTCTGGCCACAAATCTGCAGCAGAAAGCAGACAGGTGAGATACATAGGACACTGGTGGTAGTAGCTCCCTACATCTTGCACGTCTGTGTTCAGCAAAGGCCATGAATTTGACTGATAAAAGAGTGCAAGTTCGAGGTGTCAGGTACAGCAGTTCGTTCCAATGCAGTTACCCCTGAGCCAGCGGCCGGAAAATCCATACTTTGGCGGAATAATATTAATCCTCCGCTGAGTCAACGGCCGCGATGTCACCCCGCATCTTGCTTCAGAGGCTCAAGCC
>LJPH01002358.1:0-68203 GCA_001430925.1 Byssoonygena ceratinophila
GGCTTGAGTCTACTGAAGCAATGAGCTGAAAGGGCCCCGCAAACCAGACTTCTTTTAATGACACGGTGAGTAGTTATATCTTTGGCTAAAATGTTTGCATGGCGAGGCCGTTGGTACATTCCATCATTAAGTTATGCAAGCAGCTCCCTTTACACGCCAATTCTAAGTCGTTGTGTTTCGCGATCGTCACTGCGAACGACGCCAACCACCGAGGAGCATCAAGCGGCCAGGTCCTGGCTGAGTGGGCTCTCGTCGCAGACAATCCCTCGGGATATTTGCGATATTTCCTTCAGCAGGTCAAGCGGCCCAGGAGGCCAAAATGTGAACAAGTCTGTGAAACCGCTTACATCTACGTACAAGAATCAAACACTGACTGGAAATCTAGGGTAAATTCTAAGGTGACACTCAAGGTGCCATTGGCGTCTCTTCTTCCCCTCATTCCTTCAGTATTACACTCCGAGATCCGTTCTTCGCGATACTTTGCCGGTAGGACGGATAGCCTGGTCATCCATTCAGACGAAACACGCAAACAATCTCAAAATCTGGACCTCTGTTTTGACAAGCTTCGCAACATGCTCGCTGAAGTTGGTAAGGCGGCCGTGCCCGGCGAGACATCGGCTGAGCAGAAGAAGAAAGTGAAAGAACTGTGGGTATCATATCCATACGCTTCCTAGCGGAGTTGCTAACGCCTGGCGGTTAAAGACAACATACGGCGAATGAGACAAGAATACGGATGAAAAAAGTGCAAAGCAACAAAAAGAGCAACCGTAGGAATAAAGGGTATGAGGATTGATTACAGCAATTTCAACAAATATAACTGGTTATACCTGTGGCACCTGTGGGTGCCAAAACTGCCTTTACTCCTGCGGACTTGAACGAAAAAAGACAGAAATGTTGGGACAGTATTGTGCAAAACATAACAGCATTATAAAGTTACAGGACGGGATATGTGGTTCCGGCCATCACCACTTCTTTGTAAACAACAAACTTTTCGGCTCGTCTTTATCCTGCATTTCTGAGAGTGACCTCCATGACCTGCCGAAGAGCTGGATCAAGATCATCCGTCGAGATCAACGGCGTTAGCCATTTGGCAACATTTTCCGACAACTCGTGGGCCGACCCGGTGCCAGCGAACTCCTTTAATCGACTTAAAGATTTTGCAAAACCCCGTGGGAACCGCGGGGATGTAGGCTTCACTCCTTCGACCGGAAGCCTAACATAGCAAATCTGGGCCTGAGCACTCGAAGGCCTAGTCTTCATTAAGTGATCGACAACGTGTGTCAATACCCGCCCTAGACACGGCACTTCTTCAAATTCAGCGAAGACGTTGTAGAAATCGCGGCCAAGATTGTCGTCATCGTTGAATTGTTTCATAGCAGCATCGAAAACTGCCATCGGGATAGCCCCAGATAAGGCTGGGGTAGAATTTAGTATTTCAAGTGCAGTTTGGTCAACTTCGTCCTTTTCCAGCGTCGGATTAACATCCTCATTGGTTAACGGTGGCGCATCTGTGTCTATACTATCACTAGACTGAAGAGCCTTTGAGCTGGGATTGCTGTGCAATCCAAGAACTTTGTGTCGCGCGATAATCCGAGCAATATAAATCATCTCGAGCTTCGCATACTGTAGCCACAATACTCTTGAGTCTTTGCAGAACCGTAATCCCCGCTGCATGTAGCCGCGCGCCTGTGTCATATCTGCATGCTCCTCTAACGCGTAACAAGCGGCGCTTATCCACAGCTCAACCTCCCTAGGGTGGAGCCGCAAAGCATTGGTAAAAATCTGTGATAACTTCTTGTGGGCACGCTGCTTTCGTGTATACTCGATATATTGCATCCAAAGGCTGATATCACCGTGAAATTTCCGCGTTGCTCGGTCAAGAATAAAGAATATTCTCCTCTGGCCTGCGTGCGCGGGCGCCTTGATCCCAAAACGTTTTATTCTCTTTCGTCGAAGAGTGTCTAGATTCATTTCGTATTCGGCATACCGGGCAAAATCTGCAGGCGACGGACCACGCGCATTTATTTTATGCTCGAATTCGGAGCGCTTTTTCATGATCGATGCAATTTCATCCTATCGTCCCTAGCTATTAACGAGGCGGTTCGGTGGGCTTAGCTCAAGAGTCGCTTACCTTGGAAAAAATCTTTTTCTTCTCATACTCTTTCAATTCGGGAATCGACTGCTCGAGATAGAAGCGAGCTTTATCACTCGCCGCCGCCATACTGTGGAAATTGAACGAGAGCTCTTGCGCAATGGCCTTTTCCACTCGCTTGGCTGGCAGAACAATCACCTGAAAGTTCGGGCAAACCTGACGCCCTTCCTTTGAGGTCCGGCGTCCGCGGGCGGCCATGTGATGGCGGAACGGAACAACGAGCTCCCCGGCCCCCTAACTAACCAATTACTAATGTCAATAATTTGTTTTCTCCACTTTGCGATTGATATGAAGACGCTTTCCTTCCGGATAACGGGAGCCATTGGGGCCCAGCAACCCTTCCAGCTCGTTTTTCTTTCTCTCGGCTTTCCCTTCATTCCTCTTGTACTTATTTTAATGCAGCTCTTTAATGTCTTTCTTCCCATCCTGAATTCGTTCATTCAAATTCTGTGGCAATGGCTCCCAAATTCAGAGACGGCGATACGGTAGTATCTGTGAGCAGAGCTTTTCGTTCCTACGTCTAAAGGGATTAGGTACACTGACTACTTAGATCAATGGAAAATGGGTGTCTTGGGCACATACGGGCGTGGCCTATGCAGCTTTCATCGGCGCGTTAATTGTCGGATTGTCCCTTCACTTCCATAAAATTGTACGGAACGAGTACTACGGATACCCCCAGGAATGGTTCCCATCAGTGTCTGCGACCATCGGTGACCGTTATCCAGAGCGATCAGTGTTCCAGCTTTTTATCGCAATCACATCTGGCCCTCGATTCGCACTCGTGTTCCTGTGGTATATCCTGACGGCGCGGCCGAATTCTGCCCTTCCCAAGGTCGTCGCGGGCGTAGGGCTTTTCAGAACATTGACATGCGGCGGCTGGACATACGTTACTTCGACTGACGATCATGATTGGCACGACATATTCATGATTTCATACCTTGTGGCTACGCTCCCGTGGACTCTAGGCTGTCTTGCGCTCAGCCCGAATAATCCAAAGGCTCTTAAGTATCGAAAGACTCTCGCCGGCCTTTTCTTCAGTACTCTCGTCCCTTTGATCTATTACTTCATTCAACATAAAGTCCACAAGGTGCCTGGAGGTAAGTTCCCTTTCAACCTTCAGTTTCGGGTATTTTGGCTAATCCCAACTAGCATACACCAAATACGCCTTCTTCGAATGGTCACTTATCCTGTTCGATGTCGGATTTGATGCGGTGACTGCCCTTGATTTTGAGGGATTTGAACTTGTAGTAAAAGATGTCAAAGGGGTTAGCAGAGGGTATGTTCAGCGGCTTCCGAAATAGAGGAGATGTACTGCCGCTACAACGGCGCTGGGTAGTTGAGCTAGTTCTAAATTAATGAGCAGATCAACCAAAACAGCAAGAGATGCCGTTCTTGACAAACAGTATGCTACATTCCATAAAGCTCATGTTCAGACGGTCACTGATCAATCACATAGAGAAGACATCTCAGTTCGGCATTCCCTTGGCGAAGGGTTTCTCTTCTCCGAGGCCATTGACGCTGCGGCGGATGTATACAATGGGGTAGGCGACTTTAGACCCTCCAGTTCATGCACCTTGCGCTGATCAGATTTTAGTTCGTGTTTTGGTCTATCCTTACGTCCCTTGGTGTCGTGGTGTGGTGTAAGTCTTCAAGCGAGTTCCATTGGCCTACTCTAACTTCGATCTAGATTTTCCGTTATGGCACATGGGCATCTCAGGCTATGAGATTTTCATTATGACTACAGTTTCGCCTTTCCTCTTGGCGATCCCTTCGTTAAGGTCGTTTGCTATGAGGAATACGCGGTTTCTGCATTTGTTGACGCTCTCCGGCCTTGTTGCATACCTGAGCCCTGATCCAGCTTATCGGCTTTTTGCCGTCGGATTTGCGGTATCGATGGGCTGTCTGGCATGGAGCGCGACTTGGTATTCAGAACGCACCCAGCCGGCACGCTTAGAGACTCGAATCATTGCCTGGACCATTGGATTACTTGCATCAAGCGTTGCCAAGTATTCGTCTCACACCAATAATCCGATATGGCCCATTCTCCACCCCGGAAATGGTGGATGGAATAAGACTGCCCTCGTGCTCGCTATACTCTCGATACTACGATCGACTCGGCGCAAAAATACCCCTGTCGATTATTTCCCGTCGAACGGCAAGAAGGGCCCTTCTCTCTTCGCTGCACTGGGCCTAGGTGGTCTCTTTTTCGCTATGCATTCGCTTTTGTCAGACTCCAGCACCATGATACTCTGGGTATGGGAGGGATTCCCAATTCGAGCCCCAATTGCAGTTCCGCATGGCTCTTTTACTATTCTTTCCATGGGAGTTGGTGTAATTCTCGGCTTGACTTATCCTCGTTTTTCTGGAAGCTGGACCGCTTTTGGCATGGGTTCGATTGGCGCGGCAATGTTGACCTGCTATTCCCATTGGCGAGGCTTTTATGGCGCCCTTATTTTATCCGTCTATCTCATGGCTGTCGCACCGGTCCTCATTAAGTCTGCCGTTAGACATTCTCCGGCGATGACATTTGGTCTAGGATTCATTTTCTACAATTGCCTGGTGCTTCTCCATGTTTTCGTAGTTGCATATGCCTTTGTTCCTGGTGGCCAACTCGTGCGAGAACATACTGACTGGGTCATGATTTCTACAATGCTTCTCATTGGAGCAGGAGTTTTTTCCGCCTCGGTCTCAAATGCCGCGTCGTCGTCTAAAAACAAAAAGTCCGCATTTTTCAGCAAAAGACAACGGTCGTACTACTACTATGTTATTGCTGTTTTACAAATAATTTCCGTCGCCATTTCTTACCTTCGGTTCCCAAAGAACGACTATGTTCCTTACCACAAAAACGATAAACTCGTTACCGCAGGTATTTGGACAGTTCACTTTTCGCTAGACAACGATATGTGGTCATCAGAACGGCGCATGCGTGATGCTATCAAGGATTTGGAGCTTGATGTTGTGGGCTTGTTGGAATCCGATCTCCAAAGGATTGTCATGGGCAATCGAGATACAACCCAATTCCTCGCTGAGGACCTTGGGATGTATGTCGATTATGGACCCGGTCCAAACAAACATACTTGGGGATGCGCATTGCTGTCCAAGTTCCCTATTCTCAATTCCACCCATCACCTATTGCCTTCTCCAGTTGGTGAACTTGCACCTGCCATCCACGCTACTTTGGACATGTATGGTGAGCATGTGGATGTGGTTGTTTTCCATTCTGGCCAAGAAGAGGATCCCGAAGATCGGAGGCTTCAGACGGAGTACTTGTCGAAGTTGATGGGGGAGTCACCAAGGCCAATGATTCTACTCAGCTATCTTGTCACGAAACCGCTTGAGGGCAACTACAACACATATGTTAGCGAACTCAGCGGAATGAAGGATATAGATCCCAGCGATTGGGATCGATGGTGTGAGTATATTCTCTACAAGAAGATCCGTAGGGTCGGTTATGCCAGAGTGAGCCGCGGCACTATTACGGACACCGAACTTCAGGTATGGAAATGCTATTTCCTCCCTCTCTCTCCCGTTCATGATGTTAACCATATGGTCACTAGGTTGGAAAGTTTGTCGTCGGTCAGCCGGAGGGCACGAGCAATCTCATCCCCGAAGAACAGGTCCCCATTGGGATGCGCTTTCCTGCGTTATTCCGTGGCCAAGGGGTCCGTGGCCACTTTTATCACGTCTTCGACGAACCAAGATACTATGATTAAAACGCTTTCTTTTCTTTCATTTGCGATTTTCGGTTTATACTGGCAGTTGGAAGGTTCCGTGGCTTTCTGTGATTGTGAAGGCAGAAGTCCACAATACATAAGAAATTCCGACGACAGTTGTTATGTACAGTACATTGATATCATTTCTTTTTCGGTAATAGGTTTTAATTGACGATTTAACATGAGGTTGTAAAGCCGGTCAATTGATGATTCAATGTGAAGTTGTAAAGCCGTGGAGCCGTGCAGAAAGAAGCCCTGCCTCCATCGTCATTGCTTGGCCGTCAACTGCAGCTCCGCAGAAGAACGATCAAAAAGATCCATTAAAATGACGAATTTCGGAGGAAAGACTGCTAAAAATACCCAGCAAAAGGTCGGTGGCTAGTCGGGAGCATTACGACATCGTGCAATGCGACGGTTTCCGCATGGCGGTCACGTGCAGCCAACCAAAGGCGTGAATTCCTTGGAAGTCTCGGTCTCTAACGTCATTGCTCGTCCTTGCTTGGAACTCAAAGGGGAAACGAAGGTACGGCATGGACATGGACATTAATCGCGATCCCGGCCCAGTCTTCCCCTCACTCCAGGTAGCATTATAAGTACCGTCCTGTTGGCTGCTTTTTAAAAAGAGAAATCTATCAAATCTATCAATTCCATCAACTGCCTTTTCTACAACAATCTACAATACCTTTCTACACTTGCTCTTGTATACTTTGCACAAACACATCACACACACATTATCAATCATGGCCGCCAGATCACGTTTGCCGATGTGGATAGGTTTGGGTGTTGCGGGTGCCGGTGGCTATTATCTCTATGCTGCTGGTGGAGATGCAAAGAAGGCCACGCAAAAATTCGAAGGTTGGTGACTTACAATTAATAAACGATTGAATAATATGGACTGGTTTCTAACTAACACTCTTTTCGCTCCCATAGATGATGCTTCGCGGGCGAAACATAAGATCAGAGGCGAGCTCGGTAGAGATGCAGAGGAAGCTGGCGCCAGAGCTGGAGCCAAAGTTGATGAAGGAGTAAGCACCTACCACCCACTTCCAGCTCCAGAGGCGGAGTGGCTAGAGCCAAAGGTTCTAATAATCTGTGTGCCGATTTAGGTTGACAAAGCGCGCGACACTGCCAAGCGTGTTGATCAACGAGCCTCGGATTATTCGAAAGACAAGGCCGGCGACTTCGAGAAGACCCGTCGGGATACTGCCAAAGACTTTCATCAGAAGATCGACAGTCTAGAAAGAGACGTTGAGAGGAAAGCCGAAGACGCCAAGAGCGGTATTTCATCTTGGTTTGGTGGGAAGAAATAATTTACCTGGACTTGTCCTCTACTGTTAATGCGAAGGATGACGTGCTTGATGGAGATTGAAATCGTGCCGGGCATAGGTTTACAAGCATGCGGTGCGATGGATTTCCTTTGCAGTCCCTGGCAGTCCTCCTTGTTGAATGATGTGCTCCCTTGTCAACCATTGCGAAAACAGTGAGCTACGGATGAGCTTTTCTATCTTGTTGCATGCGGCTTGAGTCGCTTTTTTTCTGCATTTGCAAATTGGAACGGGTGTCATTGGAATTTAGCAACTCGAACATATGCAAATATTATCATGATTCAAAGAAATTCTACAGATCGCCCCGGATGGAGTAACATTGACTTTTCGTAAGTGTGTTTTTGCTTTTAGTGAGTGACGTAGGGGGCTAGATGGCTGGCTCCACTCCGACGCCAACAGCCAAGCGGAGCTTGGTAAGTTCGCTCAGCAGTTGCTCCGTATAATTTGCTGTGATATCGCGGTATGGCCTAGGAAGGTTGAATGTCTAAATTGAAGGAATGACTGCTGGACCATTCAAACTACTATACAGTATCAAAAGGCGATGTCCTCTAGAGAGGAGAAGCGATTTAGAAGCACGCCAGCAATGGGAATATGTACCCAATCAAACCCATGCCAAAGCCGATCATGGAAGCGTCGAGATTCAATCGCCAAACTTCCCACCAGGAACTATTGTGGCGGTTAACTACGCCATGTGTGGCTTGAGCTTGAAGGCTGGCTGGGCAAATTGAGTTTTGAAAAGCGACGCGTGACGCGAGAAGATCGCGTGTGGAATGCAATTAACGCGGTAATCGACGCGTTCGACAAATTGCAGGTCGAAGGCACTGGCACAGATACCATACAATATTTCTCCCTTATACCTAATGGGTCATTACTTCCATTATCTAACTGGCATATATCTTACTAAAGTTATTTAATTGAAAAGAGAAAGAAGCGCCAATATGCCGGCGAGGACTTTGCGCAGTCGCGCTGCTAAACAGCCCCAATCTCTCTTTCCGTCGACGAAAACGAGGCAAGCGGGCATTCAGGCATTTACACGGGCAAGTAAGGCGAATGTGGAAGTAGGAGCAGCTGCGGGAAAAGCTACTGGCTCTTTAAAGCGGAAATTGCAGGATGCGGACATCAAAGAAGTCACATCCAAGGACACGCCTGCGAAGGAGCCGAAGATCTTGAAGCTCAGCGATACCACTCCTAATCCGCCATCTGAACATATCGCTTCCGCTACTAGCTGTGAAGGGAACAATGCGTTGATCGCATCCCATGATTCTGAAGCCTCAGATAGCGAACCCGACGTACGCGAGCCTGCGCCTGAAAATACAGGTGCTGATACCGAGGACGACCGACAGTCCGTGCCATCACAGCATCCGAGCCACCAATCGTCCTACTATGAACTTACTGCTTTGTATTCTTCTTTCCTACAAGCATTATCGCTACATCTTGCACACAATGGATTCTCGGCACCAGCGAATCTTAATGAATTTTTGCCTAATATGGAACGAGTATGGAAAAAGCGGAAGGTTGGCATCGAGGATATTCAAAGACTGCTGTATGTGGAGAATAGTGGAGGGAAGACCGACACCAATCGTCTGACTGCGCGCTTCAGACTGATTGATTATGGATCGAATATCCTCTTAGAAAGAGTACAGGGGGAGAAGACACAGGATCTGGGTCATGCGGCGTTGAATGAAGAGAACCTAAATACCGTTTTCGAAGAAAGTCTGAGTTGCATTTTACTGGAAAAGAGCAGCACAACGTCTAGTTTCGATTGCATGCGAGACATCCCCCTAGCACCGATCTACAAGATCCCGAAGACTTTCCTTTCGATGAAGAAACAAAAAGCCAGGGAAATAAAGCTCGGAATCGTGGGTATAAAGGTACCGGAGGCAACGGATAGCGTTGAGGGAACGGTCCCCGTGCAAAAGTCTTGTACAACTGAACGACGGAATGGCCTTTTAGAGAGGATTAAAAGCAAGGCAATGCGGCAGTCTACTTTGGCGCCACTACCGTCCAAAGATACTTTAATGCGACGTGCAGCTGCTGCTCGCATCCCGGATATTGTCAACGTGTTGCTACTACTGGCACCCTCGGCGTCAACGGGATTGGATATGTCTCCTACGCATGCGAAAAAGGCCTTTAGGTTGGATACAATTGTCCAGAACATTCGGGACTCGATGCACAATCCTGTCTCCAAAGAAGAAATCTCGACGGGTCTGGTTATTCTTGCCCGCCCTGAGATTTCTGGGGGTTGGGTCACAATTGTGGCTGTCAACTCGGTTAAATCGGTGATTTTAAGATCATCGAGGGATGTTTCCCCCCAAGGAATCAAGAATAAGGTCACTAAATTGAAGTTTTGAGATTCAAATGGAGGCTTGTCCGTGGACTTTTGCTCGCATATGCATAGCGTTTGAGTTCGATTTTACTATAAACTGCACGAGCGACGGCGTTTTTGAATATCGGGCCGTTTGGATGGCCTTGGTTTTGGTATAACCACTGTACAGAGCACTGTCAGATATTAGCATCAATATTGTAACAGAAATTAATGAACAAATGACCTGATTGAACAATATATCCACCCTCTTAATCACCTCTTAATCACCTCTTAATCACAGTATGTCTTGGTAGCCTATATCCCGAGCTCAACGCTATTTCACGTGATCACTTTACGCGTCGCGTCTATTTGCTACCTTAAATCGGCTGTCCGCCGGCAGCTCAATGCTAAGTAACAAGAAAAGACCGGGGTTTAGCAAGGTAGAAAATGTCGTCCAGGCCAGAGCTGAAGGTAGTTGATAATCATGGCCTATTCGCAAGATATTCCATCTAACATATATTACAGGTAGACGACGAAGTCGGTTTCATTCGATTCTTCCACTCACTCCCGTCAAAAGAAGATTCCTCAACAGTTCGAGTTTTTGACCGCGGCGACTGGTATACAGCTCATGGCGACGATGCGGAGTACATCGCTCGTACGGTCTACAAGACGACCTCTGTCCTGCGAACCCTTGGACGGAGCGACACAAGCGGATTGCCGTCCGTCACGATGACGGTAACTGTCTTTCGAAACTTTCTCCGAGAGGCGCTTTTCCGGCTAAGTAAGAGAATAGAAATATGGTCTTCACAAGGTGGAATGAAAGGGGCCTGGAAAATGATCAAACAGGCAAGTCCCGGGAATCTGCAAGATGTGGAGGACGAACTAGGCTCGGCCGGTGCGATGATGATGGATACTGCACCCATTATCCTTGCGGTTAAGATCTCAGCCAGGGCGGCCGAGACAAGGCATGTTGGTGTCTGCTTCGCGGACGCGAGCGTGCGGGAGCTCGGCGTCAGTGAATTCGATGACAATGATCTCTACTCGAATTTTGAGTCGTTGGTCATCCAGTTAGGGGTCAAGGAGTGCTTAGTGATCGCAGACGGCCAGAAGAAAGACATCGAGCTCGCGAAAATAAGATCTATTGCGGATAGTTGTGGGATTGCGATTTCGAGCAGGCCGGCATCCGACTTTCACACGAGGGATATCGATCAGGATTTATCGAGGCTGTTGAAAGATGAGCGTGCTGCCGGAACGTTGCCGCAAACCGACTTGAAATTAGCCATGGGTGCTGCAGCTGCTTTGATCAAATATCTTGGTGCCATGTCGGACCCGTCCAACTTTGGGCAGTATCAGCTCTATCAGCACGATCTCTCTCAGTATATGAAGTTAGACTCGGCGGCTCTTAGAGCGCTGAACTTGATGCCAGGCCCACGTGATGGTGCGAAGAGTATGAGTTTATATGGCCTTCTGAATCATTGCAAAACTCCCGTGGGTGGCCGACTTCTCGCTCAATGGCTAAAACAGCCGTTGATGAATCACAAAGAGATTGAAAAGCGACAGCAGTTGGTCGAAGCTTTTGTTTCGGACACGGAGCTGAGACAGACTATGCAAGAAAACCACTTAAGGTCCATCCCTGATCTCTACAGATTGGCGAAAAAATTCCAGCGAAACGTTGCGAACCTTGAAGATGTTGTTAGGGTGTACCAAGTGGTCATTCGGTTACCGGGGTTTATCAGTACCCTTGAAGGCACCATGGACGAACAGTATCAAGAGCCTTTGGACGCTGAATATACTTCGAAAATACGAAATATCTCAAACAGTTTTGGCAAGATGGCGGAAATGGTGGAGACGACGGTTGATCTGGAAGCTCTTGATCGTCACGAGTTCATCATAAAGCCCGAGTTTGATGACAGTCTGCGAATTATCAGAAAAAAGCTGGACAAACTGAGGCTTGACATGGATGCTGAGCATAGACGTGTGGGTTCTGATTTAAACCAAGATACTGAGAAGAAGTTATTCCTCGAAAACCATCGGGTTCACGGATGGTGTTTTCGGTTGACTAGAAACGTATGTTGACTCTATGTATGGTATGAACCGCCACAGCTAATTTCTGAGCAGGAAGCGGGCTGTATACGTAACAAACGGGAGTACCAAGAGTGCTCGACGCAAAAGAACGGCGTCTATTTCACAACTTCTACGATGCAGTCTCTTCGGCGAGAGCACGACCAACTATCTCAAAACTATAACCGGACACAAACAGGTCTAGTTAACGAAGTTGTCAATGTCGCAGCATCATACTGCCCCCTGCTCGAGCAGCTAGCAGGTGTACTGGCACATCTCGACGTAATAGTGAGCTTCGCCCATGTTTCCGTTCATGCTCCTACACCATACGTCCGGCCAAAGGTACATCCCCGTGGGACCGGCAATACCATTCTCAAGGAAGCTCGCCATCCGTGTATGGAAATGCAAGACGATATTTCCTTCATCACCAATGATGTTTCCCTCGTCCTAAACGAGTCATCTTTTCTCATTATCACGGGGCCCAATATGGGCGGTAAGTCCACTTACATCAGGCAAATCGGTGTGATTGCACTCATGGCACAAACTGGCTGTTTTGTGCCATGTTCTGACGCCGAGCTCACAATATTTGACTGCATCCTGGCTCGTGTCGGTGCCAGTGACTCTCAGCTCAAGGGTGTATCCACGTTCATGGCCGAGATGCTCGAGACTGCAAATATTCTGAAAACCGCAACGTCAGAATCACTGATAATAATTGACGAGCTCGGCCGTGGGACGAGTACATATGACGGATTCGGGCTCGCTTGGGCGATTTCTGAACATATTATCACGGAGATTCGATGCTTCGGCCTTTTCGCGACTCATTTCCATGAACTGACGGCTCTTGAGGAGCGGCATCCTAACTCGGTCAAGAATCTTCACGTCGTGGCGTTTATCGGGGACAATTCTAACGACAAGCAAGACGGTACTTCTAGCAAAAAGAAACGAGAAGTCACCTTGCTTTACCGAGTAGAACCAGGGGTTTGCGATCAGTCATTTGGTATCCATGTGGCTGAGTTGGTCCGCTTCCCCGAGAAGGTTGTCAATATGGCTCGCCAGAAAGCTGAGGAGTTGGAAGACTTTAGTACTTCGACCGCTGAGAAGGGTGAAGATACCATGGATATTGACAAATTATCTGCCGATGAAATCGCAGAAGGGAGTTCCCTGCTCAAAGCCATGCTTGTAAAGTGGAAGGCTCAGGTGGAAGCTCCTGGTAATGAGAATATGACGGCGGAAGAGAAGAAGCAATTGATGAGAGATCTGGTACAGGCGGATGGTAAGCTTAGGGCCAATAAAGTATTCCAGGAAATAAAGGCTCTATGAAGATATGAGGGGACATGCATTGTCTGTGTGGCTTGAATGTTCTTAAGGAGTACGGAGTTGATCTGGGTGGTTGTTGCTGCGTTCAATTATTGTAGCCATGTGCTTGAAGATACCATGTTAAAAGCCATTTCAAACATCAAATGCACAATCAAATGTTCAGCTATTATTCCCTCCGAGTTGTCTACGGCAGTTGTAGTTGTATGGAGGGATAACCAACTAGTTAACTCCATGAGCTTCCTAACTAGTTAGTTTATCATTTTGAAGTGTCTTGGCTGATCCTCCACATCAAAAGTTCAACGGCCAAATTCTCAGCAATCCCGCCCTTAAGCTTCACCTCAGGGGTTTCAGACCGTACACTGCTTTCATAGGCGTTGCGGCTTGAGTACATCAATTCCCCCGCCTTCAAATCAATTATCCTGGGTATGCGCGCTGCCGCCCTTGATTCATGCACCCATTTTCAGTCTTCGCGTTCAGCATCTTCGTAGCTGGTTACATCACCGCGAGGTGGGATCTCGTCACCAGGCTTTACGAGTTGGCGATATTCGCTTGGGATCACGGTGTTGTGGCAAGTCTCTACCTTCCTTGGAATGTTTTTGGGTCTTTAATTAACGAAATTTTTGTGCTATAGAGCCGCGCAACGAAAGGTTTTCTCGCCCTCTCCGCGTTCTACTTTGCCCTCCTTATTCCAATCAACGCAATAGTCACCCAGGAAATTAGTTGGGTATTAGATGGAACCGTCAATGCGAATACTGGTTGCTTTTGCTTACTGTTGCTAGCATCCTCGGTCCGTGAACCACGGAATATCTGCCCGTGAACAGCTGCGACGGCGAGGTTCATTCTAGACGAAGGAATAATGACAGCATGGTCAATAATGATGGGTTGCTGCGCGTGTTTTGGCCTTACGAATATGCGAGATCCACCGCTCCGGGTGTGATTGTAGGCTGGAGAAACTCCGAATTTGATCTTTTCATCGTCTCTGTGTTGGAACATGTTGAGGTACGTGGCATGTTTGCTTTCTGTACGAGAGCAATTGTCTAAATAGCTCATCTGGTCACCTAGGCCCGAAGCGTTGATAATGCACTGCGGACGGGGGTATTGTATCGCAACAGTCCCCATCCGATTGCTCGGCTGTTCAATCTCTGCGGAAAATCTGCGATGCACGTCCTAGGTTCTACGAATGCGGCGGAAGTCCCCACGGCGTTCACTCCGTCGCATCTTTACGCTGCGACAAATCAATCGTCCAAAGTGCCTGGGATATATTGTCCCCGAGAAACGAAACTCTCAATTCAGGTTATCATGTTCCACCGTCCCCATCCCACGCGCATGCAGTACATGTCTCCCTATCCTATGTGTCTCGTTCTTGGCGATAAACGCGCGAATGCCGATACAGCTAGTGGTGCTTTGAGTGACGTTGATGCGGCGGAGGAAGCGGCGAAAGCTCGATCCGCAAAACTTGTGAACAAGCTGCGCTTACACTCTGTGGTCAAACACATTCCGACGCCAAAGGAACAATCACTCTCAGCGATTGTCAACCAAATCAATTGTGCTTTTGAAGTAGATAGGTTACTTCAGAAAAACATTGGACTGGTTGGGACTCGTCCAAAGCGGAGCCTCAGTGTTGGCGAGCGAGTAGTAGAATCAGCAACGACAGCCTGGGATCTATTCGTTTTAGGGCTCTCTTACGCGTTCACGGTTTGGGTTTACCCGATCATCAAACAAGGACTTGTTACTGGAATCATAATCCATCGGGTTATTGCTGAAGTCGTCTTAACTGTCCTTGAGTGGCGTGCGCGCCCGGATGCGGCTGCTTTGAAGGACATCTCTGCGACCGCCCAGCAGGTGGACATTCGACTGCAACAGTTCTGCTACTGGCCGATTCAATATCTGACCTTGCGCAAGCGGAAAAATGACTGGGAAAGCGTTACACATAGTCATCCCGATTACATCAGGTTCTACAACAGCCTGTGGCTTGTAGCAAACGATGTAATTATCGGAATTGCGCTTGGCTCCTATCTGATTGACAACGCCGACTTGGTTGCGTCGCAATTGAATTCTGTTCTCAGTGGCTCGACAGTTGAAGGTCTCCAGCAGACAATTTCCTGGTTGATGGATTGGCCTGCAGGCTTGAAACTCAACAATGAATTGGCAGCGTTTCTCGGAGATTTGTTCTTATGGGTAATAGAGCATTGGGCCAGTGAGTTTCAATTTACCGTTCCCCCGTTCTTGCGAGGCTAACAGTCATGATAGTTGCCCTCTCCAGTTTGCGTCCCTTTTATCGGCACGTCGTATACATGATAGGCTGCTCCGGATTTGCGGGAGCAAGCATGGCCCTCGCGATGTTTTCTGACCTCCTTTCGCTCTTCACCATCCATATCTACGCCTTTTACACGGCCTCTGCGCGCATATTCCACTGGCAGCTGACGATTATAATATCTCTATTCCACCTCTTCCGCGGTCGAAAAAGAAACGTGCTACGTAACCGAATAGACTCATGCGACTACGAATTAGATCAACTGCTTCTCGGAACGATTATGTTCACACTATTGTTTTTCTTGCTACCTACTATACTTGTATTCTACATTACCTTTGCTTCTGCCCGTATGGCTATAATATCGCTCAAGGCAACGCTGGACACGTGCCTTGCTGTTTTAAACCATTTCCCCTTGTTTGCTCTGATGTTGCGATTGAAAGATCCTCGACGATTGCCCGGTAAGCACACTTCTTTGGATACGAACGATTCATAAAATCCTTTGCTTACACGCTGCAACATAGGGGGCATCAAATTTGAGCTTCGTAGGCAGACATCGCCATCTTTAGAGGAGGAATTCCGCTGTGCTCCTACTTCCTACATCAATCTCCAAGTTAGTAATCCACTTCACCGTTTCCTCGAGTATTGTTGTTCTTATTCTCGCAGTGGGCAAATCGGCATAACTAACATGGCAAACAGTCTGTCCCTCTTTCACTTCGTTCCATGTTCGACCAATACTTTCAGCTCGGCCACCGTCTCCGAAAACACTACTTGTCTCCACGTGTCATCCTTTGTCTAGTAACCGGTCGATTTGTTCCACCAATCCACCGCCGCAACATGTACAGTTTACAGTATAGCATGCTCCCCGCTCGCCGAGTGGGAATTGGTGAAATATGGTCAAGATTGACTGAACGGGCAACTATGGCACGGACAAGTGCTGGTGGAAGAACAGGTGGAGCTGGAGGCTCGGGAGGCGGAGTGTTTAAATTTTCTAACGGTGTTGGGAGTGTGGATAGGAGAAGAAATAAGGGATAGAAATAAGTCTTGACATTCCTTTTAATATAATCTTAAGCAATCTGCATCGAAAGCTCCGAGACTAAACTCGCAACACATTTGAGGTTTCCAGTGATTCCAAATCTCCCAGCAACATGTAGTCAAATGTCGATCAGACCCCATCCCAATATCTCCTGTTCAAGAGAGCCTGCCCTTTGATACATCCCTGGCGGCGTTCGCATACGTTTCCACAATGTTTGTTCATACCCGGAAGTATCTGCGTGCAATCTTCAGTTTTTTCGTCGATCAGTGAAGCGACCCTTGAATCATATTGACTTCGCGACCATGTCGAATTGCGTCGGGAACGTTGATATCTATTTGTCGGAAAAATGGTCGTCTCCAGGCTTTCCATAATTGGCATAGTAAGGATAGGAAATGAGCTTTCAGGCATGACCGCTTCCCTAAATGACATAGTAGAGGTAATAGACGCGGTCTTGCGCATAAGTTGTTTGACCTATGCTATGGTACAGTATGTACAGTACATTGTATGAAGCTATACATGATTCTCCCCGGCCACCAGAATTATCAAACGCCTTGCTCAACTGCTTGCAGGGAATCCCAACCAGACAGATGATGGATGCCAGATAGACAGGGGTGTCAAGCTTGAAGTTGGCATGACTCTGTTGCATCAAAATAATGGCGAATTGATGAGTCCGTAGGGAGTGCAAAGGTCAATGTGAAAGAACAGAATGTTGGCATTGAGGATAATGTGCCCTAACTGCGCTGCACAGCGCAGAAACCACAACGGCAAAAGCCCAATTAGGAAAGTGCTAGCACTGTCTAGCACTGCCGGCGCAGGAGTCCGTAGTGACCATAATGGCACACAAAGTGAGGATATAAATAATTTCAATCCCCTCCTTTTGTCACTTTCTTCCCTCTCTCTTAACTTTCACCATCAAACCACTGCACACCACAACCCACACAACTCACCCCAAAACAACCCCAAACAACTCCAAGCCGCTCACCCAAAAGAAACTGCAACCATGGCCAACGGTCAAAACCGCTGGCAGAAGGACGAAGATATTTTCGTCGCTGCCCTCAGACTCGGAACCAACTACGACTGGAAGACAATCCAAGCCGCGTTCCAGAGCACTTTCGAGGGCACCACGGTCACCAGGAAGGATCTCGAGTCACGGTTCAATAAGAACCTCAAACCCGACATTGACCGACCCAGAGAGAAACGGACAGTCGCCGATATGATCGACGACTACCGTTTCTACGCCGTCGCGAGTTATCCCGAGGACCAAGCGGTTATCGACAAGGCTCTCGAGTTTCTCGGGAGACTTGATATGCAAGATCGACTCTGGTGAAGGTACGTCCCCCAGGGCTCTTAAAGAGCCACCTATCAGACTCGACAATTTGCGGGGTATATATACCCATATAAGAGCTCGTGCTCGACTCTTGTCACAAGAATCGAGTGCTGGCAATACACCACTCTATGATAATAATCAGCATACTTGTTACTGACATGATCGTATTTTGATATACACACAGGATCTCTTCATGTGGTGCTCGTCGTTTTCCTTGCTGTTCTTGCGAGCGTCGTCCAACATCGTGTCGATACCACGGTCTTTCAAGGTTTTCTTTTACTCATGTCTCAGTGATTTTATTCAAGCCAAATTTTCTTTTCGATTCTTCTTTTTCAGGTAAGACATACCGAAATACATTTCTTATAGTCTTCGAAGACCTTTTCACAGTCGTTGTTGGAGGAGTTGCCGCGGAGGAACTCTGCATATGGTCAGCTTCCCATATTCAAGAACACCACTCCTATCCGGGGCACCCACTTTCACTGTACCACTTGAGGAAGCAAGAGTCATAGCGCCTATACACTGTCAGTCTTCTGAGGGCCTTGAGACTCTAGGGGTAGGCTGTCGAGCTTACTCTTTGAGTTCGTTGCACTCGGGAGCAAGGGAGGCAGACATTGTGATCGATGCGAATCTGTGGTAATGAAGAAAGAGAAATAGTCAAGCTAGGAGGGCAAGGAGTTCAGCATTTATATCTTTCTGGATACTGATCAAACTGCGCTAAGAGCTAAGCGAGACATGTATTCACGGAGGTTTCATGCAGCAATGATGGAGAGTGAAGAGATGCAGTTCATTTAGAGTTGTGGCGCTAACTGTTTTTTGCCTAGGTCTCCCGGTGCAGCTTTGTGATTTTGTCTGTCTTTGATCACTAAATTTACTGACATTCTCCGTGTGCTCACACAATTCTTCACTTTGATTCTTTTACCCATCAGCCTCAAGCAATCTTGTCGCTCTTTGCTCTTTTATTTTGTGGTAGCGAGTTCTTCTGATGGACCTCGCAGCGGAATTCTCTCCTTTCCAGGAGAAACTGACCGCGGCGCTCGTGCAAGCTACCAAAACGACTTCCCAGCTTTTGGCGGAAGATATTGCTTTTCAGCGGTCTGTTAACCCTAACCTCTCGGACACACTCGACGAACAGAGTGTTCGATTTCTTGGCCTAACCAACTCGATCCTTCGCTTCGCCACCTCAGCCTCCGACCTCAATGCCCCCTCGTTAGAAGATGAAGAAAGCCTAGATGAGAATTGGAGAGCAGTAGTCGATGTGATTGACGAGCTCTTGGAGAAAGCCGATGCTTGTCTTGATGAATTTACTGGAATAATTAAGAAACTTGGTCCATCTCAAGATGAGCGCGGTCAGGATCTCAATAAACGAGCCTCTAGGGCTCAATTCCCAAATGTTTACAACTTCGCTTCCTCCAGAATTCCCAAACCGCAGCTTTCGTTCAACACTCGCCCAAACAATAACGACTCCGCCCCATTTCGGCCAATTTTACGAGAGAAACCTCATGCGCTTGTCCCTTTGGTTCCACCGGTTGAGCAGGGGGGCACGAATGGCGAACTTGAACAGTAAGTGTCTGTTGCTAGAACGGAAAGTTGAAATTGGCATCAAGCTCTTTTGCTAACATTGTATCTATTGTTTAGGCATGAGCACCCGTACGCTTACGAGATTAAAAATTGTCAATACCCGGCGTCTACTTACACAAAGTCGACCCCTCAGATGTATCAACCTTTTGAGTCAACAACGGCCACGTTTGTCAATACCATGAAGGGTGTGAAACTGATGCTTGAAGAATTGAAATCCGCCAAAGAGATTGCTGTTGACCTCGAACATCACGATGCGCATTCGTACCATGGTCTAGTTTGTCTCATGCAAATCAGCACGCGCGAGAAAGATTGGATTGTCGACACTTTGCTGCCGTGGAGAGAAGAATTACAGATCCTGAACGAAGTGTTTGCGAATCCAAACATACTGAAAGTTTTGCATGGCTCGACGATGGACGTAATATGGCTTCAACGAGACCTGGGGTTATACTTGGTCGGGCTTTTCGACACTTTCCACGCTTCCGCCGCTCTAAACTACTCAAAGAAAAGTTTGAAATTCCTTTTACGTAAGTTCGTCACATTGCAGGCAGACAAGATGTACCAAATGGCGGATTGGCGGCTTCGGCCTCTACTCCCGGGAATGTTTGACTACGCGCGGTCTGATACGCATTACCTTCTGTATATCTACGACAACGTGAAAAATGAGCTTATTGAGAATTCGACTCCCGAATCAAATTTGATTGATTACGTCCAAGAGAAGTCAAAGGAGGAAGCATTACAGCGATATGAACGACCTGTATATGACGAGGAGGCTGGACAGGGCGCAGGAGGTTGGTTTCATACGCTGTATCGAAGTTCAAGCCTACTCAGTCGCGAACAATTGGCGGTATTCAAAGCTGTGCACCGGTGGCGAGATCAAACAGCAAGGACGGACGATGAGGGATTGCAGTCGGTTCTTTCAAAACGAGCCATCTTTGCCATTGCACAGGCGATGCCGTCCACCCAGGCGGAGCTATTAAAGGCCTCTAGTCCAGTTTCACCGTCGCTCAGAAAAAGATTATCGGAGCTGCTCAAGGTGATCAAGGATGCCAAGGCGAAAGGTGCAGATGGTCCGGAACTACATGAAGTTCTTGCGTCCGGCCCAGCAGGCGTTGTTTCAGATGTGCAAGTTATGGAAGCAAGTCCTGCGGTTACTGAGGACCATGTCGCCACGCCATTGTTGAAAGGATTGTCGGGGGTTGTAACAAGGGAACTTGTTTCTCAGTTTTGGGGCACCACACTAGAGCGTTCGGAATCAGCGGACGTATCTCCATATGCTTCTCTTGCCGCATCCGATGCCCTTGCACTCTCGCTGCCAATGCCATCATTGCCGATAAACATCTTGGACGAGTCCGACAATGTGGAAATTAAGACCACGGAGACCATAGCACCACCAACGAACGACGAACGGACTCGGGGTTTACAGGCAGATCAGATTTTCACCGTGAAACAATTTGGCGCGCCACCGAAACGGAAAGCTGTTTCTGACGAGTCGTCTGTCATGTCTTCGCCTGCGGCCAACCCACCTCGCGCAAGAGATGGCCCAAGCTCGGGGTCCAAGAAGCAAAAGACAGATCAGTCGGAGAATATGGTTCCGTTCGATTATGCCACTGCAGATTCAGTCCTTCAGATGCGACAGAGAGAAGACTCGCGAAAACCTCCCAGAAAACCGCAGTTTAATCCGTACACGAAGTCTTTGGATGCACCGCAAGCGTTGCGAAAGTCGAAGAAGGATATGGGTGGTGGAAAATCTTTTACGTTCCAGAAATAAGAGAATGGTTGGGAGTGATATGGATCATTGGTCGTGTTTGCCTTTGCTTTGTCATCTTCATTGACGGGAAAGGGGGGCTTGTTTTTGTCGTCTTACGGTTTGGGGGAACTGACAAAAGAATGGCATGGGTTTGGAGTTTGTGATGGACACGGAATTGGCTGCTCGCAATGTTTGAGTAAATAATTTCCTTTTTAATTATTGCAACGAAGCATAAATAAATGGCTGACCGGGACAAAGAGTTTTGGGAATCATTCTTCCATGGTAATAACTGAGTGCATATGTCTCGGGCGGTTTCTCTGACTCCCCAAGGGCCACCCATGATGCATATCGTGTTTACATGTACTCCGTACATACACAACTGGAAGGAGTGGGATGTGTGCATGTGGGGTAAATCTTGGACATGGTGTTTTTTTTTTTTTCCCATACAGTGTCAAGAGAAAATGTCAAACAGACTCTGCAGGCCGATATGCAGGCCGGTTGGAATCTGGCCCGGCGGTAAGCTGTTTCTTTTTCCCTAGTTAGGCAAGCTTTACTCCGCCCCATCCTTGACATATGCAGTGTACGGAGTACATGCATGCATTAAGTTGCTGTGGTTATGGAGAGATGAAAGAAAAGATGGATAGGCACAGGCAGGGGGGTGGAAGATCGGAAGAGGAGAAATGTATAGAGTGCTGTAGTTAGTGGGTGCTGGAGTGATTTCTAATGCAGGTACTGATGTTGGTTGACTGGGTTTGTTTTGAACCATGCATGGTTATACAGTACATACAACTTGCATTTTGCATGGGGGAGGAAGGGAAAGGGAGGCGGACGGAGGATTCTGGGGGCGGGTGGTTTCAACAGCGGAGGGTTGATGGTGGTTCGGTCCTTCAGGGGCAGTTGAGTGGTTCCTGGCTCCGCTGCGTCTATCCAGCGCTTATAAACCGGATAATTCGAACAAACGCCAGCGATGACGAACGTTGGTTCTCACATGAAAAGTCCTTTTTTGTATGCTGAGGCCAAGTCGGCTGAACGCGCGTCCAGGAAACCCCTGTTCGTCTCTTTTTTTCATTTTTGTCGGTCTGATCATCGGCTGGACAGTAGTATTTGTTCGCGACGAGTCGAGAATGGAATTTCAATAGCTACATAGCTCAGTGCTTCGAGTCCGTGCAGTTCGAGATGTGCAGTCTCTTCTCGATTGTGGTCGCGACCGAACGGCAATCCGCGGATGCATGAAGAGGTGTTTCAAACTAGATGGTACGGTAACCACCAGGTACTACGGGGTATGTATGGAAGTATAAGGTAAGGAACCCCACTCGGCGTGGCCCTGTTATGTCATGTATGTATGTACCTGTCTACTAGTCCTTTTTGGGAAGGACCCCTCTCCAGAGTCTTGGCATCAACCACGGTCCATTCCGACCTCGATGGTTGAGCTCAGAGTAGGAAAAACCACGGGTTGGGAGTGAGCTGGGATTATAGCATCTTCATTGTCAGACCTGGGATGCCGGGTAACTATGTAGCGGGTGTTTCGGGGACATCAACATTTTTGCAAAAGTATCTGTCGCATATGTCCTCTTCTTACAACTAGTTCATCCACAAGTCGAAGAGCACTGGCTTGTCCTTTTTCTTTCGCTTCGCTTTTTGACTTTAGTTGCCCAGCTCAGGGGGTGGCAATCCCCTCCCCCGCTAGTCAGTCACTCGGTGCTACTGCTCGGTGGCAGTACTGTGGTAAGATGAAAAACAACCTTGACTTCTCACCTCTTCTTTTCTTTTGCTTTTTCTTCCTCCACATTACTTGCACATATCGGTGTGTGTGTGTGTGTGTGTGTGTTTCTCAGCATGCTCCTTTCATCCAAACTCAATCAGACTTGGCGAGAAAGGCTCAAAAATGCGACACCACCTGCGGAGTATTACACACAAGTGTGTACGGAGTACAGAAGTACGAAAGTAATTGCTGAAGGGAGCAATAGTTTGCGGTACTCGTATGTGATACGGTACATCTATCAACTGATAACCATCATGACATTCTCCAGCTTGCATTGCAGTCTGCCAAATGCATGATAGAGTTGTCTGGGGACCGTGCTCAACCTAAATGGTGATCAATTGGTAAATCCACACCGTCTTTCGATCAACTTCAGTTGACTATACACAGTATAAGTAAAATCAAGGAGCTGAGGGCAAATGATACCTCCGTCTGATAGATCGTTAAAACTGAAGGGAAACCGAGTGGTGGATCGGATGGCGTATATTCTGTAACTCGAAGTCTCAAATTTACCGCCATCCCCGAACCAGCTCAGCGCCTTCCTTCCTTCCTTCCATTTTGTTGTTGGGGCCAACCGCCCGCCTGCACCCTTCAACCTCGCAAAATGGGCATCTATCCTCTTTGGGACGATTAGTGATAGTTACAAGGCTCCGGGGTCACTAGCTATTAACTATCTCCTACTGATTCCCCTCTTTTCCATCCATCATCATCATCATCGTCGTCAATCATCACCACCACGATCTACCATCATCACCGCCATCTTCTTCTTCCTCTTCCTCTTCCTCTTCCTCTTCCTCTTCATCCTTGCTTGTTCTCCATCATTCACTTCATTGTGTTGCTCTCGTCTGATCTCTCATATCATTTCTGTGGCCAATGCCATTTATTCAATCCCTATCCTCTCTTCCTCTCTCCCTCTCTCAGCCCGTCACACTAGCCTCTTAACTGATCACCTCAAATCATTGTCGCTCATTTTTTTACCACCTGTCCACACTTCCTGGCACTCTAATCCTTCTCGTCTGAAATTTTTTTTTTCCAACAACACACCCCAACATCACCCTACCTACTACTTAGCAACCTGTCCCACCTTAGTTGCGCGACCCTACCTCCCTTGCTGCTGCTGTCACCGAGCGGAACTGCGTCCGTTCCCCCGATAATTAATCCCTGACAGGTTTCCTTGTCTCGGTTCACGTCCAATTCTCTTGGCATCGACTCATTCTATCGATATACCTAACCCCCTACCCTGCTGGGAAACCCCGTTCGATAAACCATAACCCCAAGTGCATACGGCCGGAGGGGGCCAGGGAAACATCGCACTTCTTGACGAGGGCGCCAGGAACCTCACCCCGCATGTCATCGTCCAACGGTTTATGACTTCTCATTAGCAGTTCTGCGGCCCCATGGTGATTTGCTGCAAGAGAGCATATGATTTGTAGGTGCCTTCCTTCATCTCTTGCCTGCTGCTCACTGTGCTAACACTCTCAATTCTTTCTTCTTAGGGATGTGTTGACCTGCGACAGTGTTGCATAAAGTCATCTACATAAATCTGTTGTCCTTCGTTTGACCCTTCGCTCTTTTACATTTACTGGTCTCAAAGAGAGACTGCCAGCTCTCATAATATACCATTGTCATTCGTTCATTTTACCGCACGGTCCTCGCAGTCATGTCAGTAGCAACAATGCTTCAACCAGCGTCGCGCGCGTCGAGAGCATCGACCTCTTCGTCTTCTTCGTTCCAGCCCATGACAAGACAAAACACCATGTCTTCCCACGACGCTCGTTCCATGCGGCAATCCAAACGGATGTCCGTCACGGCTTTGTATCTGTCCATGTCGGCAAAAGATAAAGACCTTGAGATTTCAGATGATTTGGCGAAAGGTGTGAAGCCGACTATCCATGCTTCCTATCGGAGACCTTTGCTAACATTTGCACTGGCGTATAGCACAAAAGGTTCTTCGAGAATTGAAATTCAAGATATCGTCACAATCCAAGAAGAATTTCGTACTCGAAAAAGACGTGCGATACTTGGACTCGAGAATCGCTCTTTTGATTCAAAACCGCATGGCATTGGAAGAAGTATACATCCCTTTTTTTGTCAGCTAAAATTTTTGGAATGCCACAATTAACTTGCTTTTTATTACAGCAAAACGAGGTAGCGAGCCACTTTGACGACTCGGTTGAGGTCCAAGAGGGCGTTTTTCCAAACGATGATAAAACTCAGAAATACGGCAACCTTTTGTTTCTTTTACAGTCCGAACCACGACATATTGCGCATCTCTGTAGACTTGTTTCTATGGCAGAGATCGACTCACTGCTTCAAACAGTCATGTTCACTATTTACGGTAACCAATACGAAAGTCGAGAAGAACATCTTTTGCTGACCATGTTTCAATCCGTTCTCACGTATCAATTCGACAATACACCTGAATACTCCTCTCTTCTGCGACAGAACACTCCAGTTTCCCGCATGATGACCACCTATACTCGAAGAGGTCCCGGCCAGGCTTACTTGAAGCAAGTCCTCGCTGACCAGATTAACGCGCTTATTGAATTGAAGGATGTGGATCTTGAAATTAACCCGTTGAAAGTATACGAAACAATGGTGAGGCAAATTGAAGAGAATACAGGGACTCTCCCTGATAATCTACCAAAGTCAGTAACTGCAGAAGTGGCAGCTGCCAATGAACAGGTTCAAGCGATTATCGTGCCACGTCTGAAAATGCTGAGCGACATTGCTAATGCTTTCCTGGGCACGATCATCGAAGGCCTTGAGGAAACTCCATATGGCATTCGTTGGATCTGCAAGCAAATCAGGAGTCTTTCGAAGCGAAAATATCCCGACGCTCAGGATCACACCATCTGCACTTTGATTGGTGGTTTCTTCTTCTTGCGTTTCATCAACCCAGCTATTGTCACTCCCCGGTCTTACATGCTTATTGATGGGACGCCGGCGGAGAAGCCCCGTCGTACCTTGACACTTATCGCGAAGATGCTGCAAAATATCGCCAACAAACCGTCTTATGCAAAGGAGCCGTACATGGCCAAATTACAGCCATTTATTCATCAAAACAAGGAACGAGTCCACAAATTTCTGCTGGATCTTTGCGAGGTTCAGGACTTTTACGAGAGTTTAGAAATGGATAACTACGTTGCTCTTTCGAAACGTGACCTTGAGTTGCAGATCACTTTGAACGAAGTCTACGCTACCCACGCCCTCCTTGAGAAACACACCGCCGCTTTGGCTGCTGACCAACACTCGCACCTTCACGTTTTACTTCAGGAACTCGGACCAGCCCCACCCCAATTGCCGCGCAAGGAGAATCGAACAATTAACTTACCATTGTTTAGCAAGTGGGAAACTCCGATAGATGACCTAACCGCGGCTTTGGATATCACACAAGAAGAGATCTACTTTATGGAGGCGAAATCTACATTTGTTCAAATTCTACGCTCACTACCGCCAAATTCAATCGTTACTCGCCGGCCACTTCGGTTGGATCGAATTGCTGAGGCTGCTGCGACCCTAAAGAATGACGCTGTCATGGTGCGCAAGGGAATCCGGACAATGGAACTCTTGAGCTCGCTTCAAGAACTGGGCGTTATTGACAGGTCGGATGACTTTAGTCTTCTTCGAAACGAAGTTGAGCAGGAGCTTGTCCATTTGGGCTCTTTGAAAGAGAGGGTTATTGAAGAATCGATTAAATTGGACGAGGTTTACCGAACCATTCGTGATCATAACACGTACTTGGTTGGCCAACTGGAGACCTACAAGTCGTATCTGCATAATGTGCGAAGTCAATCGGAAGGCAAGCAAAGAAAGCAACAGAAGCACCAAGAACTTGGGCCGTACAAATTCACACATCAGCAGCTGGAGAAGGAGGGCGTAATCCGGAAGAGCAATGTTCCAGAGAATCGGCGCGCCAACATCTATTTCATGTTCAAAAGCCCACTGCCTGGGACGTTTGTCATTAGCTTGCATTATAAAGGTTTGTGCTCGGCTTGTTTCTTTGTTCTCGCTATAATCGATGTTTTGCTGACCAAGTGCTTTTCGGCTTCACCAGGACGAGCGCGTGGCCTCTTAGAGCTTGACCTGAAATTAGATGATCTCCTGGAGATGCAGAAAGATAGCCAGGAAGACTTGGATTTGGAATATGTTCAGTTCAACGTTTCCCGGGTGTTGGCGCTACTCAACAAACGGTTTGCCCGAAAGAAAGGCTGGTGAACAGGAGACAGCATCGACTAAAAAGAGTGCCCTTCTTTTCCAACAATATCGTGGTTTATTGGAACAATCGGAGTTTCTGACTCCAACAAACTTGGATCAAAAATGGTAAAAGGTTACCAGACCTGATGCAAGGAAGCTGATGGGATTTTGGGAAGGGGTCTGACAGTTTTGTTGGATCTGTTTGTCCTCCGGAGTTATTATAGGTTTGCATACCGATTTTGGGTTCCCTTGAACCTTATGTCTTTTTACTTCGTTGACCTCATGCCGTGTGTTTTGTGTTTGTTTGGCCACTGCTTTGCTTTGCATACCACCAGATGATGTTCCCCTCAACTCGCTGGCTAGAGAATGGGAACAGATCTAATGCCGTGATCCCAGGGTGTTTATTCCGCTCCATTTTGTTAATTGAGATCACCTTCCCAGTTGTTGTTCCGCTGGCGGAGCTGGGAAAGGGTGGTCAGTCGTACTCTGTTCTGATATGATTTGAGCCCATGGCCTACGCCAGCATTTTGTCCTGATGTTGTTTACTATACCTAATTCCTTGTGCTGTGTGTATCAGATTCCCCCTTCCTTAATGGCAATACTTTATTGAAATGATTCCCCTTAGTCTTTGTTTTTGTTTCTCGTTGGTTGAACGGGTTTGGTTTGCCCTAAGTGTAGTGATGGCACAGACACGATGCCTCCCTCCCCACATTCTGTAGCTACAAATGTATTCGCCGAGTTCAATGGGACAGTGAAACTTGAGGGTTTTGGCATCCAGTAAGGAGAACTGGGCAACGTAGAGATTGATGGTCCCGGATCAAGGTTGAAAAACGGAAGACATTCAGGAGCTTAGACATGGTAAACTCGCTGTCTTTTGCTCGTTTTCTCGCGGGTCATTTGGGCTGTATTCCTGGTAGGTTTGAAGGACGACCCAGAGCAGGGCCGTCATTGAATCATCTCAAGGCTTGTGTTGATTTACGCTAATTCAAGAACCTGGTTGCCTCTATCCATAGAAAGCACCCATGGGGTAATAGAGGTAACTAACTATTACAGAGCAGATTTTTTCCAAGCTTTGAATTGCCCCTCATCCAAGCATCATCGGATATTTGACTCTGCCTTCTATCATCTCAAATCCCACTGTTGTTTCAAGAACAGTTACTGCTGCAGACATCAGAGATCGGGCGAAATTTAGGCCGCTTGACCAAGTGCTGCTGGGCTAGTTGACGTTGAGAAATACTTCCCCAACAATAAGCGACCTCCTTTCTGCATAGCAACCACCAAAAACACAGACCCACGCAGCAACCAGCAACAAGAACCTCTCTCCACGATCACCACCGCCCCCGCTCTCCCACCCCCCTTGCCTGTTGTCCGCCCCAGCCGATTCCAAGCTCGAACAAGTCCAGCTCCAACTCACCGCTCCGTTTATCAGAAAATAAAAAGAAAGAGATAGACTTACAACATCCCTCTCCTGGGAGCCATAGACACCTTTTCCTTTTCCAAAAAACCAGTTTCCCCTTGCCAAAAATCTCCGGAACCATGTCGAGTACACCCCCGGCCCAGCCTACGAACCCTCTCAAGCTCGATCCCAAGTACGACGATTATGACTTCCCCACCACGGCTCCCGTACCGCAGCCTGGTCATCCGGGCCACACGACGCCCGAGCAGGATGCGCAGGTTGCTCAGTTCAGGATGCTGCTGGAGTCGCTTGGGTATACGGAGCGGTTGGATACGTTGACGTTGTTGAGGTTTTTGAGAGCGAGGAAGTTTAATGTGGAGGCTGCGAAGAATATGTGAGTTCTTTATTACATTGTTTTCTTTTTCTTTCTTGGGCGGTTTGGACTTCCTTTTGGTTTGTTTCATCTGTGTAAGGTGATGGTGGTGGTGGTTCTTTGGCCTTTGTTTTATGTGAGTGACGATTTTGACTGCTAACTTGGATTGATGTGCTTTTTCAGGTTTGTTGCTTGTGAACAATGGAGGAAAGATTTTGGGACCGATTCACTGGTGACGGATTTCCATTATACCGAAAAGGAGCAGGTGTTCCAGTATTACCCGCAATATTATCACAAGACAGATAAAGTATGTTTATTCATCCAGAGCCTGGAAGAACAAGGCTTCACGTGTGGTTTCAGCGAATGGTATACTAACAGTGAATGTTATCACCACAAAGGATGGCCGACCCGTCTACATTGAGCAGCTCGGCAAAATCGACCTCACAGCCATGTACAAAATCACCTCAAGTGAGCGTATGCTCAAAAGTCTCGTCTGCGAGTACGAAAAGCTCGCCGACCCCCGCCTTCCCGCCTGTGCGCGCAAGGCAGGCCACCTGCTCGAAACCTGCTGCACAATCATGGACCTCAAGGGCGTCGGAATCACCAACGCCGCTTCGGTCTTTGGCTACATCAAACAAGCCTCCGCCATCTCGCAGAACTACTACCCGGAGCGTCTAGGCAAGCTGTACATCATCAACGCTCCCTGGGGGTTTAGCACCGTTTTCAGCGTGGTCAAGGGCTTCTTGGACCCCGTGACGGTCAGCAAGATCCACGTCTTGGGTTCTGGATATGAGCAGCAATTGCTGGCGCAGGTGCCGGCGGAGAATCTGCCGAAGCAGTTCGGTGGGAAATGCGAGTGTCCTGGTGGATGTGCGTTTAGCGATATGGGCCCGTGGCAGGAGCCGGAGTGGGCTAAGCCGCCGAAGTGGGCGAAGCAAGAGAATAAGGTCGAACAGGGTGAGAAGAAGGAGGAGGAAGGGGGCAAGGACGCGGCGGCACCCGCTGCTGCTGCTGCGCCGGTCGATGCTACTTCTGCTACTTCTGCTGCTGCGGCTTAGAAAGGCTCGGATTTTCGGGTTTTTATTGGAGTTGAGTTTCTCTTGCGACGGGCCAAATTTGATTTGGTCTACTTTAGTATACAAGGAGAGGAAGAGTAAGGGAAAAAAAAGGATTTGTTCTTGCAATATAGATAGATTTTTATTTTCTCTCTTTAATACTTTTTCTTCCTCTTCTGTTCTCCATTGCAAGAAACGCACATGGCTGCTTTGTTTTCGAGAATTTGATCTAGCTGGGTGATGGGAGGGGGATTTCTCTTTCCTCCATCGCCCGTATATAGGCGTATAATGCTTTATTTCAGTTGCAAATCATGTGTTGGTGTGTGTATAGAACTTCCTCATAGCCGTTCGCCAGCAACGAGCGCCAGAAACCTGGCCCCGTTAAACCAGATGCGATTTCAGATCCCATGTTTCACGCCGATGACACCTAATTCCAAATATTCCCAAAATCCCAAAGACGTTCCCCCAAAGTCGTATTCGGAACACAGACACAAACAAAAGGATAATCACATCTTCTCAACGACCTCTGCCGCCTGCCTCGCCCTTTCAGCCTTTCCAACAGTTGCGGCCAAGCCCTTGCTACTATCACCCTCATAACCGTCGTCCTTACCCAGAGTCGCCTCACCCTGTAATCGCACCAATGTCCTCAATCCATCACCATACACTTCACCAATCTCTCCATCGCGCCACCTTTCTCGCTCCCGCTCACTGCCAAACGGTACATCAAGAATCCACTCCGGCCGACGCCGACGAACCTGCTCCCAATCCAGCAAAGAACCATCCTTGGAATCCACATTCTCGCTTCCGTTCACCACGGAGCCTAAATCGCCACCGGCGGCAGCAGCAGCATCAGCGCCGCTGGCTTTTTCTTTCTCGTCGTCTTCCGCGAGTGCGGCCTGTAGCATCTCGGCATACTTCCCCGCGGCCTTCACGGGCGCGTCTCTGCGCATTTGCGCAACGGTGGTTGTGAGGGATTCTAATTGTGCGTATAGGCTGGTGACGCGGGCTGCGAGGCGGGAGTCGTATTGTTCGTATTCGACTTGTTCGCGTGTGGAGAGGAGGTCGGCAAGTTGGATGCCGTGCGAGGAGGAGGACAAGGAGGATGAGGCGGTGGTGGTGTCGAGTCCATTGATGCTTATGGAGGGAATTGCGGATGTGAATGTTTTGGTGATGAAGTCGTCGACCAGTTCGCGCACGCGCGCTTTCATGGGGTCGTCGGAGTCATTGTTGGCTGAGGGGGGGAAGTGGAGGTCTAGTTTTTGGTGGGAGAGGTTGAGGGTGTTGGTGTAGAGGTAGGCGAGGTCGGCGGTGGATTGGAGCTCGATTTTGCGATGGTGCGGGGCTTGCATGGTATCTCGTTCGGAGGAGATCTTGTTTGGCTTCTATACTCGCCCGAAATACGCGAAAGAAGCGTTGATCATGGTTGTGTAGGGTTCTGTGAATTGTCGCGACGGCATGCGGGCGCATACACAGGCTGACCCGATGCGGTTTAGCGTCACAAGGAAGACCCTTGCCAAGAGCAATTATGTCATAGGACGCTGCTTCTCTTGCAACACGAAACAGCATCGATGATCGGACAACAACAGCCTCAAGAGAGCCAGAGACATCAGCAATTGGCTTTACTTTTCTTCTTGTCAGTTTTGATATGCATTTCTATCGAGTTGGCTCTTTACTACTGACATGGCTTGAGTTTACTGGTCTAAACTAGCACTATCATGATTACAAAAGACCTGTTTCTACCCTTCAGCCCTCCAGAAGAAAGCAAATTATACTGTGAATTCCCAAAACAATGACGGACAGCAAAAATATAACCCTTGTTGACAACACGATTCCGGAATTCGATCCCGAGGCAATCCCTTCCTTAAGCTCTTCTCCTAGCAAGCAGCAGAAATCTCTGGCCAAAAGGCTGACTCGGACCTCCGTCAGAGAGAACCTTGCTAGACGCAAATATGCAAAGTGGCAAAAGGATCGCTACGACCGCCGTGACTTTGACCATTCGAGCAGGGAAAGCTCTCTGTCGAGACGTGCGTCATGCCAGCAGGAACGAAGCCAATCGATCGAACCTTGGAGCACGGGGACTGGCCGCACCGAAGTAGACGACCTAGATGTGGAATCTGTGGACACCGAGGACGAGTCTCATAGCGTGATTGATGTTCTGTACGAGAATCAGCGAGGATGGTTCTTCTTCGGGATCCCGTACTATTCGGAGAAGTCTCTACTGAATCTGGATCCTGCGGCGTGGCTCACGAGAGATTTTCACGAGAGCCCTGTGGATATCACGAATGCGCAGCTTCCTGAACCGAGCTGGGAATGGGTATGGAAGACTTGGTATATTGATATGTCGTATGATGTGGACGAAGAAGGGTGGCAGTATTCGTTCTCTTTCGCATCGAGGTTCGCGTGGCATGGGACACATCCATGGTATCATTCATTCGTCCGTCGGAGACGGTGGTTAAGGAAAAGGGTGAAGAAAGCAACTAGGGGGCCACGGCGAACTATGACTGATGATCGAAGCCAAGGGTACTCGACACTTGAAGATTTCATTACTGCACGAACAAATTCTCGATATCAAGAGCCAAGTATCAGTGCCACAGAAGGTGTAAGCTACGTGAGTACGATGCAACAAGAGGAGGAAGATCATATATCTCCCGATGAAATTACGAACCCGATTGTTTTGTTGAAAGCGGTCAGAAAGGCTAGCCTCGACAGAGAAAAGATAGAGGCAGTGAAAGCTTTTGTGCATATGGGAAATGAAGAACTAGTCTACTTAGAAGAGAAGGTAAGCGGCACATATACTTCCCTTCTGAGCTTACCTTTCTGACTTACTCGACAGATACCGGATATCATGTCCATGCTTCTTTTCCATAGCTCCAGGAGTCAACTGGTCGAGTTCCTTGTCAGTGCAATTGAAGAGATTCCCAAAGACACAGACGATGAAGTTGCGAAGCGTAGGAGGATTAATCTGGTCAAAGCTGTGAATGCTATTCACGGCCATTATAAAGGCCTTGAATTCTGGGGCGACGTCGGCCCTGATATCGTTTCTGTGAAGGGAAAGGAGCCCTTGAGCAGGTCTCTTTCTTGACATGGACATCATTATCCCCTTAAGCGGTAGATAAATGGATATCCCATTACCTTACTATGGATTTCCATTCCGAGCTCCAAAAGTAATCATCAGCAGCTGTCCGAGTGCATTTTGACTTACGTAAGCAGAAGTCCGCGACTGAAACTCAATCCTTTTTTTGAACCTTACAAACCGGACATTGTCAGTCAACAAATCCCAACACTCCGTATTCCGCCCTCGATGTTGTCAGGTAGTCGCTACTGCTTGAGGAGCAGGGCAGCAGTATCGGTCTCCGATAGATTCGCCGCTTCGGGCAACGAACCCCTACTTTTCCTATATCCTCGCTTCTTTTCGTCCCAATTCGATGGTTCCACCGCGAAATCAACGACGAGACAGCCAATTGATGCCTTGGGTGTTAAGAGGCGGCTGAAACTGCTGTGCAAGAATAGACCAAGGCATTTCAACTGCGATGCGTCAGCGAGACATTCGTCCCAGGTTGCAGCCCCCCGGAACGATTCAGGTATCGAGGACGTACGTTCCCCGGATGCTGGCTCGACAGAGGCGTCGTCGCAACTCTCCGGGTCACGTCATGGTACCTCTATGGGAACGCATACGTATCCTGCGCAGGAGAAATCGACATATTCGCTGGAGGGAAGCGCGGCAGGCACGGATAATTACTCGGACACTACGTGGCCTAAGTATCTTGGTGGACAAGAGCCTTTGTCTAACTCGAGAAATGAGGACAGTTCCCGAACCAACAAAGACCCGAGAGACGATTACGGTACGATTACGTCTGTGAAGAATGGTGGTCCAGAGGTATCTAAAACGTCGGTATATGGAAGTTTCGGACATAGTACGACTCGTTTCGTGAATGAGGTGGCTGCCGGTGACGCGGATATCTATCCGGGGTTGAATAACGAGAAGCTATCTGCTCGCGACATAACAAATAATTCAGAAAACCAGTTGGATGATGCCGAGACGAAACGTGCGCAGCAGAAGCTTGAAGAAGACGATTACCAACTCAGAAGATGCCCGCCAGAATTGGCTGTACCGGAAAGTAAAAAGATGGCTCAGAATGGGAAAATCTTTTTCAGAACCGTTAACGAAAGTCGAGGGCTTCAGGATAAAGGAAAAGAGGCAAAGCCGCCAGGAAGGGGAAAGGCTATCACTATGAGGATGTTGGCACTCAAAAAGCAGCGTTTGCAAAACCCTGAAATGTATAGATCCAAAGATGTGGTCTTCAGGAGCGTGTTGAAAAACCCTACCCTTCCAGCTGATCCTGTGGCGTCAACCGCCAAACATAGTTCCTTGAGAGAAGTCAACGGTCCAGCTTCTGAAGAAGAGTATTCTACCCGGGAACAAAACCATAGTTCTGAAATAACGAAAGGATCAATACCTCCTCGTACATCTTTCCTGCCTACCGCTTCCACTGCCAAAACACCCACGTCTCTAGAACCCAAGTCCGCGTCTCCGCAACTCAATTGGTTGGGCATTTCGAACATTCTGAAGAATGACAATGTGGAAGAGCCGTTTGACCCTCAATCCTTCGAACTCTGCATGGAGGTGATGAAAATGCTCCTTAAGTTATCGAGAGACGCCGCGACGGACCCTCACGTTGCGGAGTCGAAGAGCCAAAAGGTCATTTTACTGCCTGAATATGACGTCGTCAGACTGGCCGGTGACGATGTGGAAAACTCATGGGACATCTCGGTGGTAAGTGGTTGCCGAGTACATGTGCCTCCCAGACAAGAGGGAGACCATGGGCCGATGCGGAAGGTCTATTTGATAGGCTCCCCAAAAGCAATTGAAATGGGAGAGGAGCAGATAGCAGCCGAGTTGAAGTCTCCGATGTCCACTTCTCTTCCGCCATTTGTTCGATATAGCGAAGCTACCGGCGCTCCACTCATCCGCTCTGTGTGGGCTGGCCGACAGATCAAGGCCGGTATGGAAGGGCACATCGAACGCACTTTACGGCGATCTGGCGTGTGGATGAGCTCACCTTCACTACCTGCTGACCGCCAGAAGCGACGTATTGACAGAGTTGACCAGTTACCGGTACCAGAAGTCTGGACTATCCGAGATTTTGCAGATTACGTGGAAAGTGTGACAAGTTTCTTCAATACTAAAGCTCCGCAGAGTATTGTTTACGACAATGGAGATGTCCACGAGATTCTGGTCAAAGATATTCTGCTTCGACTTTGCCAGGATCCGGGCAATCGAAAGTACCTTTCTGCAAGAACAATGAGTCTTGTGACGAGCTATCTTCACCATCACAAGTTCTTTAGCGAAGTTAGGGCTTTGTTTCCCGTTTTCGAGGAGTTCTTCACCACTCGAACATTCAATACGTTGCTACGGTCTGCCGCTGCCAACTACAACATGAGACTCTTCAAATTTTACGTCAAGACCCTACAAGATTACCGAATCCGACCCAATGAATTGTCTTGGGTTGCTTTCCTCCAAGCAATAGGGTGGTCTCAAGAACTTCGAGCACATTTTCTTGATAGAATCTATAGAGAGGGGCAATTGACGAACCCAGCTACCATCAGGCATGCAGTCAGCTCTGCGATTGGTTATAAATTCCGCACCCATCTACAAAGCGGAAACGGCGCCCCGGGGTTCATTGAGAGGATGACTCGCGAATTCGGAGAGGACTGGTTATCAACTTCCGCCGTCAACAAGATGATAGTGGAGACGTCCTTGGCAAAAGATCTGGAAGCGCGTAACGACATACTCCGTCATTGCTGGGAGAAACAACTGAAGGTTGACACCACCACGTTGAACAACGCTCTTCTCTACTACATCGATACGAAGCATGCCAGGTTAGGAGTGCAGTTTTTCGCGAAATTCAATAAGATTTACAGAGTGAAAATGAACCTGATGACCTGGCAGCTTCTGTGGTTTCTAGGTGTTCGACGGAGATCCTACGGACTCTGCCGTGTGATCTGGAGGTACGCGTGTCTGAATGGCCGTGCGACCGTCGGAATGGCGGCGGAGGTCCGTCGGTCTCTGGCCCGGCCCTTGGAGTTGGATCGTCAATTGACATTGGGCCAACGGTGGCGCATCCACCTCGGAAAAGTCGTCATTGGAGTTCTCCCCACTCGGACCGCAGGGTTTGTGTCTGAGAGTACCAACTCGGGGCGGGAATACCCAACGGACCCCAGATTGGGGACGCTGGAACATCTGTGTACGGATATTGAAAATGGCCCACCACTAGAGTGGCGCGATGAAGTGGCGAAGATGATGGTGGAGAGAGACATGAAGGCGGGTTCGGCGCACAAGGCATCGCTTCCGTTTGCGGAAGTGCTGATTCGGGGGCTTGATCGAGAGATCTTCGGGACCAGGACGAATGACGATGTCCTACTTCAGAGGAAGAATACCATTCCTGTCCCTGTCGAGTCGAAATATGGATATCAGGATGAACCTTTGAGATCGAGAGAGGAAGTTGAGAAGGAGATCGCCGCTGTTTATGCCCGGTCGGAACTGGAAAAGTCGGCTCGGCCTTGTGATGACTTGCCGGATTGGACGTCGAATTCGCCTTGATTGATGGCCCTGGGCGGTAGACATCGGGGAATTCAACTGCGCCAATAGCAACATAGCTCCCTGATTTTTCCTCCATGGGGAGGGCTCTAACTTTCGTGTCGTCGCATTGATACGGCTCCTTGAAAGAAGAGTATTGTATGTTACCATTCTAGATACCTATTTCTTTTTGGCCTTCCACATTGTGTGTTCCTTTCTACACTTATTGGGGCACATTTATTTGGGATTAGCGGGCGTATCAAAGGAAGCCACTCTGTAAAAAGGGTTTGATATAAACATGTAGACTACAGATGATAATGCACAAGACTTCATGGCATGGTCTCATGGTAGACAAAAGCATTTCTTCATAGCCGATTGTTTCGACTGCCGCCAGGTTTGGATATCGCGGCCGTGGGTTTCCCCATCTCTATAGCAATTGAGATTCTGAAACCTTTGTCCAATATCCATATAATAATAGTTTTATCCATGAAAGGATCTCGCACGCACTGGTTTTCACCAGTGATTCTCCGTATTATATTGTCTCATTATTGATAAGTGAGGGAGGAAGGAAAAGCGTCTTCCACCTCTTTCGTTTTCATTGGCTGCGAGCATCGCACGCCTCCGGGAGAATTGGGTATGGATCAGACAATATGCCTTGCCGGATACTCACCGTCCTCGTGCAAGGGTAATCCGTCGTCGTCTTCTTGTCCTGGTGGCATATGCGCGCAACCGTAGGCGTCCAGCATACTCACCCCTTCTTTAAGGTACAAGACTAATCGGAAGGCGGAATTGCCGTTAAGATAGTATCTGTGTAGCTGTTTGCTGCGGAGGAAGCCGAGGCGTTCGTAGAGTTTCATGGCAGGGGTGTTTGTTGTTTCTGTTTCGAGGACGATCTAGATACGTTTCGGGAACGCGGGGGGGAGAGGGGCGATTGGTTAGATTGTACAATTGGGAGAGAGAGAGAGAGAGAATGGGTGGGAAGAGAAAAGGGGCGTACTTCATCCGCATTTCGTTCGATCATGGCGTCAATGGCCATGCAGACTAATTTCGTGGCGATTCCTTTTCCGCGGTATTCCTCTTGCACGGCGAGCATGGCGATGTATCCCCGTAATGGAACACCGCGGTGTGGTTCGAGTTTCGATACCACCACTCCTGCTAGATTATTGTCCTGGTCCATGGCCTGAAACCGAGATTGCCCGTCAAGGTCGTTGTTAGCCCTCATTTTCTTCTGTCGTCCGGACACCCTGCGGAGGCGCCTCTCTCAGAAACACACCATAAAACACAGATCACCCCACTGGTAAAGAAAATATCGATAGACATAGATACTGTAGGGTTCGGAAAGATCTTTGGAGATCAATTGTCTCATGGCCGGGACGTATTCGATCTCCTTTGCGTTGTCATATTGAATGTAGCGGAAGTGCGGCGGTTTCGCGCCAGCGGAGGAGGACGAAGGTGTAGGATCGGTCATTGCGAGGCATGGAGCAGAATGCGATGGGTATTTCCCGATCAATTGAAGCGTTGGCTCATAAGAGAGAGAGCGATAAGCGACGGGTTTCCGACATCAATATCATGGTGGGCTTGAAAAAGACTTGGATCTCATTGATGCGGTGGACGGTCGGTGACCTTGGGGCGTCTGCTTTGAAGGTTGGGTGTTTTTATTAGTCATATTCGGGTGGGTTTGCAGGCATAAGTAAGGCCCTTAGCCTTAAACAAGCCCCTAACAGTGTAGGCCCTAACAGTGCCTAAACCTACCCCAATGATTTAGGGAGGGAGCGGGCGAGGGAACCACGGGGAAATAATTGATATGCAGCGCCTTCCTCCGTGCATACAAGCACTACAGAATCCTTGAACCCGGCAAGCTGCAGCCTGCATATGTACATAACTATCTTTTGGCATTGGTTAGACTGATGCATGCTGCCGCTGCCAAGTCACTCAATGCAATCTCAAGCCAGCTGATTGCTGCAGATTGCATGTAGCCGTCAACACTTCCTCTGGATCTTGTAGTACGCAGTGCGACCCCTGGTAACTTATAACAGCAACTGGTAGCGTGACTAGCCAGATGCCAGCCGTGTCTTTGGCAATCGAGACCGCTACTGGCTTGTATGTATACTCGTAAGTTGATAGCTAACTTATGTGCTCAGACAGTGAAGTACACAAGTCACGGTAACTAATACAGCAAAACCATAGATGTCCAACGCCCGACCTCAAGCTGCTTCAGTAGCAGCTATTCAACCAGTAAAGAATGGCCTTATAGATTATTACGAATATCCTGGTAGTCAAAAGCTCTCCAAGCGCTCGTCCGCAGTAACGGTTCTGGCAGTTTATATGTCAGCCGAGGGTCACAGTCCTTCCTTTTGCCCCGCGCCTCTCCATATCTCTCCACATCATGGGTCGTGGGTCGAGTACCACAATCGAGGGAGAACGGGGATTTAGTTCGCGACTATAGGTATATATACCACCCAGAGTGCCCGCCGTTGAAACTCACAAATCTTTGGCCTGTTTGCCGTGCGACGAAACGTCAATTTCAAAATTATCAACGCTCTACTGGATATCCAATCACTCGAAACAAGAGCCGTCCAATCTCCAGAAGAGTTGACCAGCGGCATAGTGTGCACTGAAAATGGCGGCCAAAGAGACCATGAAAGCGGTTGTCTTCAAGGGCCCATACAAGGTCGAATTGGAGGATCGACCCATACCGAAGATTCAGGGCCCGCAGGATATCATTGTTAAAGTCACTTTTACAGCACTTTGCGGCAGGTGTGTCATCTTTCCAATGCTTCAAAACTGGCAGACGTAACGTCATCCGGTTAAATCTGCGGTTCGAGTGTTGCTTCCTACGATGAAATATACTAACCCGGGCCTAGTGAGCTTCACGTCTTCCGCGGTCATCAGCCATCAGCAACCGGATTCATTATGGGCCACGAGTTCGCAGGCATTGTGACAGAGGTCGGAAATGATGTCAAAACTGTGAAACCAGGAGACAAAATAGTCAGCCCCTTTACGTCGTCGTGGTAGGTGGATCCTTTGCGAAAAAACGAAAAAACAGAAAAGCAAAGCAAAACATTCCTAACGTAGATTTACAATCTAGCGGAGAATGCTTTTATTGTAAACGAGGTTTCTCGTCGCGGTGCGAAAAGAGTCAGTTGTTAGGTTCGACTGGGTTAGACGGCAGTCAGGCCGAATATGTGAGTTGAGTTCAATGAAGTATCGGCGAAATGACAACGAACTTCTGTATTGATGCAATCGTCTAGGTTCGCATTCCGGATGCAGATGGCACTGTAATGAAAGCTCCGGAGGGGATCAACGACCATGCTTTGGTATTAATGGCGGATATCTTTCCCACTGGCTACTTCGCTGCGAGCAACGCGTTCAAAGAATTCACCAAGGAGCAGATCTCGGAGCTGACAATAGTCTTGATCGGCTGCGGTCCAGTTGGACTTTGTGCCCTAGTAAACGCGGAGGAGCACAAGCCCAAACACCTTCTTGCAGTTGATTCGGTTCCATCAAGGCTGGAGTTGGCCAAATCGCTGGGCGCTGAGCCATGGAATTACCAAACTGACCGAGAAGGGCTGGATAAGCGAGTGAAAGAAATAACCGATGGCCGTGGTGCTGACGTGGTCATCGAAGTCGTCGGATTAAGCCCGGCGTTGAAGATGGGTTTTGAACTGCTTCGACCGTGGGGAACAATTAGCAGCGTCGGAGTCCATAATGGGGAGGTAGGTTTGCCCTAGTTGCCTAGCGATCTGATTGAGGACTAACAGCGGTGGCAGATTCCGTGGACTGGTAGCCAAGCTTATGGAAAGAACCTGAAGATACAGATGGGTCGATGCCCTGTGAGGTCAATCTTCCCGCAAGCGCTTGATATGTTGAAGAAGAAGCAGCACCTGCTAGGGTAAGTGATATCTTGTTCCATAGTGCTGGAAAACAGTGTGCTTATACAAGTTCAAACAGGTTCATGGCAGATAAAATCATGCCACTGAGTCAGGCCATTGAAGGATATGAAATATTCGACAAGATGCAGGCCCAAAAGGTCATCTTCGATGCCAGCAAGTAGATGAAAGGCATGTGATGCAGTGACAGGCCAGGAGATTATTAGTTTCTAGTCACATGTATCAAATCCTAGATTGAATCTCACTTCCATCATTATCATGATCCTCATGCGGCCGTCACAAAAGCACCTGGCAAAGAAAACAATGACAATCAAAGAAGACAGCAGTCGATGAAGACAAAGTCTGTAGATTCACACAGAATGGTCTAAGTAAACAAAGAGACATTCATTGACCAGTCTGTCTTGTCAGTTGAACAATGGTGATGATGGTAATGATGAATGATGATGATGACAATAATGATGGAACGTGAGGTGTGTCACATTCGGGGAATATCTTACAATACCTGTTCCAGTATTAGTCAACAATGCGCAGGGCTGACTGCGATTGGCTCTTGCCTGTGAAAAGATTCTTTGTTTGTGACAGATCTGGCCAATGGAAATGCACGGGCTGGCATTCTTTTTCCCCCTTTCAGTACCAAAACAGCGCTTGTTGGTGATGACTTCCTCTGCAGAAAAACACACCCAAAAGCGAACTTCGTTTGTTCACCTCCAGAGTTCACCTTCACCTTCTTCACATCCCATCCCACCTCTTTGTGCCCTCTTCTGCCCTTCCCCTCTCCCTTCGATTCCTCCCTTCTCATCTTCTTCTCCTCCTCCTGCATCTTCCTCCGACTCTCTTCTGCTCGTCTTCCTTTTTCCTCAACTCCCACCTTTCTTCCTGTTGCCACAAATTTCTCCAAAACTCGCCTTTCCTCACCGACTGCTTCGCCGCAAAAACTTTCGAATCTACTATTTCCTCGACCACCCGTCTACTACACCAACCACACACCACTACTAACTTCTTTCCCAACTCTTAAGAATAGCTGGCCTCAGTTGCTGAACTGTACGTGCTTGTGAATCGTTTCTGTTGTACCTAACACAAACTGATGCATGTGGTTCTAGGCCACAGTCTATTTTGTTCAGTGCTCAAACATCAAAACTCACGTCACATCGGTCAGCCAAAGACTCTTGCTATCTGAACATCTTCCTATACCAAAGTCATTCTTCGATATTGTTTAAACATGTCTGCGACCGAACAGCAACAATCAACTGGCACTCTCAGCCATGAAGAGGGTCTCAATGATTCTTTCAACCGAGTTAACTTGAATGAACAAGGAGAAGAAATTTTGCCAAAGACCGAAGAAGAATATGCCCAGTCTACACTCACCCTGCGTGCTATTGTTTCATCTAAGGAAGCTGGCGTCATCATCGGCAAGGCCGGCAAAAATGTCGCTGACCTCAGAGATGAAACAGGCGTCAAAGCTGGTGTAAGCAAGGTTGTTCAAGGCGTGCACGATCGAGTCTTGACCGTCACAGGGGCGCTTCAGGGCACCGCCAAAGCCTATGGAATGGTCGCCAAGAGTTTACTCGAGGGTGCGCCTCAGATGGGAATGGGTGGACTCATCCAAAGTAACGGCACTCATCGTGAGTACTGCAAACCATGCTGTCCTTCAAAACTGTATATGCTAATAATTTCTGCCCCATAGCTGTGCGCCTCCTCATCTCCCATAACCAAATGGGAACTATTATTGGCCGACAGGGTTTGAAAATCAAATACATCCAAGATGCTTCTGGAGTCCGTATGGTTGCCCAAAAGGAGATGCTCCCCCAGTCAACCGAACGAATCGTTGAAGTTCAAGGGACACCAGAGGGCATTGAAAAGGCTGTCTGGGAAATTGGCAAGTGCCTCATTGATGACTGGCAACGTGGTACGGGAACCGTCCTGTATAACCCCGTCGTTCGAGCCAATGCAGGTGGTGCACCCGTGAACAGCACTTTCCTTGGGCCGAACCCTAACGCCTATGGTGGACGATCTTACAATCGCACTGGAAATGGTGCCGATTTTAGTGACCATCCCGGCGGGTATAACAGACGTAACAACTCGGATGCACCAAATCGAGGGATCCCACTAGTCACTGAAGACGGTGAGGAGGTCCAAACACAAAACATCAGCATTCCTTCCGACATGGTAGGCTGCATCATTGGCAGAGGAGGGAGCAAAATCAGTGAAATTCGAAGAAGCTCCGGTGCCAGAATCTCTATCGCAAAAGCTGCACATGATGATACTGGTGAACGTATGTTTACCATTATGGGAAGCGCCCAGGCCAACGAGAAAGCCCTTTACCTGCTTTACGAAAACCTCGAAGCTGAGAAAATGCGGCGCAGCCAGCAGCCCCAAGAGTGAGGAGATCTTTCTCCTGCCTTTAGCTCTTAGTAAAGGGCCACGGAATCTCTGGAAAAGCGATCATCAGTCGAGCGTTAACTGTGCCTGCGAGCCTTTAAATCGACTTGAGCACCATACCCGGTCGATCTATGATCAATGATCTTTCATATTTCGTGATTTGCGCGGCTTTGAGTTTGCTCGTTATCTTTGCGCGGGGACGCGTTTTCTTTCATATCATTAACGATGTCCGTTCCTCGGGCCCAGTATTGATTTGCCGTTCCCCAGGCTAGCTCGCTACCCGTCGTCCTTCTCTCCGGCATCCGCTCGTCTTTCCATCCCCGCCGAAACACATACCGACGCTCCTTCCTCTTTTCCCCTTTCTTCGCCGAAGTTCTCTTTGTCATAATGCATCCCTTACCATCCCCAAACAAACAAAAAAGTCCTACTATCCGGTCCTCCGATCCATACTTTATACGGGGAAACTCTGTTACGTCTTATCAAAATTTATCCGTTATAATGTGTCATTATTCCGTCCTCCAAATCCTTATAGCCCTTGTTATACTGGCCGGTATGTGGCCAGTATTCCGGCTTAGGCATTCCCCAAATCGTCCCATTCCTTTTCCAACATGTATCACGCGTTCTAAATTCTGCCAGACCTCTCTGCATGGCTGAATCCTCCAAAAGCCGGTTGATGAAAACCAGCAGGGATGCTGGGCTATGCGGTTTTTCACAAAAAGTCCGCGAGCCACAAGCTCAAATGCCTTACCTCTATGGTTGTTGCACATGATATTTTAGTCAGACATTTGAATAGCTCTAAGAATGGAACAAATCGGCCTCGGGGCTTTTTATGATAAATATGCTTCGTAACATGCTCTCGTAAATACATCTAAACATAGGACGAATATATATGTCAGCAATTAAGAAGCGCCCTTGTTCTTACCCAGTACGCCCTAAGCAAAAAAGAGGAGATATCAAAAGAGGATATCCGGCACCGTTGCATCCCAGTCTAAATCATCTAGCCAGCTTAAAAACTTCTCGCTCGTGAACTGGTCGTTGATTCCGATCCCTGACTCTGATAAATCGGGCGGCAGTAGTGGCTGAACCTGTTTGGGATTGTTTAAAGCCCGCAGTCGCTGCGTGTTCTCAACCTCCTTCCGATCTGTACCATGTCTAATAGTGTTGTCACTGGCTATGGTAGCAGCCACTTGTAGCTTCGTTTCGGAGCTTTGGCCCGTTGATAGTGGAGGCGGTTGATCTAGGTTATGATGATGATGATGTTGCTGTTGCTGTTGCTGTTGCTGCGTAGTAGTGGGTTGATGGTAATTGAGAGTGTCGTCGAGGAGTTTACTTAGGACCTTTATGATCTCGAGACAGACGTGCGAGGTGGGGTTGATTGGGAGGGTGATTGTGTCGAACCAGGCGATTATCATGCCGAGGTCGCGGATTATCTGGGAGCGGGGAGGGGTGGATGTTGGCCAGGGGAGGGAGGAGAGGGTGGATTGGTAGAGTTCTGTGGCGAGGACGCCGGCGGCGGGGAGGCCGTAGAAGAGGAACTAGGATTCGGTAAGTGTGTGTATACAGATGGAGGATATGTTGGTTCTGTGTAGGGAATTGATGGGGAGGAGAGACAACGTACGGCCCAGCAGATATTTGTTTGGATTTCGGGGTATTGTTCGGGTTGTTTGAGGAGGTGCAGGACGCTTGAAAGGAGCTGCATGGAGGTGCCGAGGAGAGATGAGGTTTCAGCGATGTTTTGCTGGCAAAGGATACGCTGGATTTGGAACAGGCTTTGGAGGTATTCGAGGTGGATCACTAGCATGGCGATGCAGGAAACGGGATGGAGGGTCTTCCAGCAGTTGATGTCGTACCGGAACTGTTGTGGGATGAGGGTCCAAAGGTTCTGGCACTCGTGGTAGATTTTGCTGGATATACAGGTTAGTCCGGCGATGCATTCAGGCGGGAATGACTGGAGCATACTAGAGAACTTCCATGAAATTATTTGCCTTTCTCCCAAGCGAGATTTCAAGGATCTTCTCCTTTTGAACAGATATTATATACCGGAGTCTGACGACGCTTGCCTGGCGAAATCTTCCTTCTCGCGCTCTCTCGGGATCCCATCCATCAGCGTCCAACTTACCTATGGCTTCATCCAGCTCTTTTCCATTCAGCATCAAGACCTCGTCATCCAAGTCCAATGGAAGAGTGGTGTCACAGTAAAGATGCTGGATTCGCGGAGGTCTGCCCAGGAAAATAGCAAGATTCTTGTCCGAGCGATATGCTGCTGCAAAGATCCTTTTGCGAATCTGAGAGAGAAAAAACGGAATTGCAGCACCAGGAGGCTGTTGTCGGTGAAAGCCCATTGCAAATATATCGGATACAAGGGTTCCAAAGCCTCTGTAGAGGACGTGGCCTAGCAAATAGTCAGTATATGCGAGCGTGATAGTGCTGTTCTGACAGGATCCATACTTGTCTCATCGAGAACCATGGAGGTGAGCACACAATGCGTGTATTCAAGCCATATCAAAACATCGTTGATCTTTTCGTGCTGTCGACATATTTTAATAGCATCACTACTCGCAGCCACCATCTGGGCAGCGAAGGACTGCTTGCTGAGGACACTCCCGTCGCCAAAACGGATTATCAGGTTCTCAGGGAGGTGATTCATCCCAGAAATTGCGCTCAGCCCCGCCAAAGCGAAGACAACCCCTATATACTCCCATCTCAGGTTCTCGCCAGTGTATGACTGGCAGAAATCTTGCGCAGTTGCTGTGGCTGTTACCTGGAGTGGTTTTGCTGTGTTTTGGCTGATCTTTCGATACAAGTTTTTCTGTTTGGCGCTGGTCATGTTTTCATTTTCCATTCCTATCCGCGTGAGGCGCAGCGCATTCAAGACCAAAGGCGCCGGGACGACGGTGAACAGTCCCCATTCGTAATAATTCTCAATTAGTTTCTCGTGCAGGTCGAAAGCAGAAAGAAGCCTGGAGAGGTGGAATTGAAGAGAGACGTGCTTATTCTGCCAGCGGGCTAGCTCGGGCGGCAAGGGTTGAACAGCAATATTAGACAACTGAGGAGCAGTTTCGTGAAATACAGAGAGAAAGCTCGTCGAGCCAAGATAGGCGTTTTGATCTGTCCCCAGCCCACACCCAACACTGGGGGAAGAAACAAGCGAAGAATCGGTAGATCCTCTCCGAGCCGGCTGAACAGATGACTCTGTCCGTGGGGAAGCCCTTTTGCGCTTGACTGGCCTGTCCTGCGTGGTAGAATCTTCATCCCCAGGGCCCGGCTTCACGCGTTTGGTCAACGGCGCTGGGTGATAATAGCACTACTCTTTGGTCAGTCGCGAGAACTCTTGGGAAATGGGTATCTGAAGCACACTCACCTTGGATACAATTCCACGCGTCTCACACCTTTTGCATATCGGAGTGGTATGATCGCATCTGACCTTCGAAATACGACAGGGCTCGCACGAATGCGGCTTACCATTCCGTCGAAGCATCATGCTGACTGCGACTCGGGGTCAGATGTAATAACGACACCACTGAAATCAGAGATTCAGCAGCAAACAACTTTGTACATCGAAGCAATGAGTCTACATAGCTACGTCAAATCTTTGACGCCTTGCTTTGGCTGGACTTCCGGGCTTCCCTTTTCACAAAGCCAAGCCTCCTCTGGTGTTGGAGCTAAGAGGACATCCATGTCAACTGGAGACCTGGAGAAAGCCAGTTCCAGCAAACAACATCATAAAAATGAAATGACTGGCTATACAGACTTCCCCATGCGCTGGTGACTATCAACCTCCAGAGGACAGAGGATCGAAAAGCTCATCGACATCTTCCATGTCATCAGCATTATGACAATGAGTTATAGTTAGCAGTTGTTGACCTCAATTATCCCAACTCTGATCGGGTTGTGGCTAGTGGCTTGGCAGGGTCTTTTCAGGAGACTTGATTGAGGATTCTTTGTTGTTCTCTGATTACTTCAAACATCCTATATTGTAGCTTCATCGCATTGCCACAAGCAGACACTTTTGCTGCTGCACCTAGTTTGCCATGGTTCAATGAAGCGCTCACTAGGTGATTTACAATCATTATCAACGTAACATGGATGCCCGAATCCGCCTCATTCGAAACGGCGCATCCTCGGGGCTCTTGACTTCAAAATTCACTATCAACTCATACTTGGGGACATTGGTCATGGCCGCCATCGACGGCAGCACAAAGCGTTCAAGTAAATGCGCACAATAATCACCGCCTGTCCACTCATCCTTGAGGAAGGAAACGCGAACATCTCGAAGACAAGGGAATCTGGCGAGCGATTTCACAGCCTCAGTCCAGGTGCGTTCATCGAATACCTCTTCCAGGCCATCGCACTGCAGAGAGCAGGTGATGGCGAACCGGATGTCGATCCATATGGAACGAACGGAGTCCATGCGCTGGGTTGGAATGCCTGCAAACATCCGTTCCATATCTACCGGGGTGAAAGCCTTGAATACAGCGTCTGAATAGAAGACTTCTATGGCTTCAGTGTAGCTGTTCCTCTGTTTGTCAGCATGTTGCCATGGGGCAAGGAGGGAACCAGTTTTGATTCTCTCACATTTGGCGGCAGGTCTGAAGAAGCGCTATGGGGATGACATCGGCCCATTGTATACGCTGAGGTCCAGGGCGTTGCTGGCTATTATGGCTGTGTTGATGCCCTCCGCAATGCCAATCAACCGATCTCACAAGGAACGGTCTCTTCACAGCTCTCCCGCCGAAAGCGTATGAATATATTTGTCTGCGTATTTCCAATGGCAGCCTGAAGAAAATTGAGTCATTCTGCGGCTGGAACCTTTGCTGTTGCTGCTTCTTCCGCTGGTATATGGGAAGTGGTCTGCCATCCGGCAAAGGGAGTGTCAGCGGGTGCCTCAATTTCCGGCTTTTGATGGTGTTTTTCCAGCGTCCACGGTAGTGTTTGAAAGCTCCATAGAGAGAAAGGTAGTATAACGCCTCTCTGAGGGTGTAATGCATGTTTTGGACAATATGCCGCCCATCTTTCCTCGAGGTTTCCAGCAGGCTTTATGGACTTTTTTGATGGAAATCCGGCCATGTCACGTGAAACTACCAGTTCCCCTCTCGCCCTTTAGCACAGCCACAGAAACGACGCCAGTCATCCCTGACCTCTGGCTTCATCACAACCGAGCAAGTCAATATCTGGGCCCAGAATTCAGCTAAAGCATTCGCAAACCTGTTTGTCGCCACTGCTAGGCCAATGGCCTCCTTCGCAAATGACTGACAGTGGGGAGATTCTCTCATGGGAAAAGCAACGCCAACGAACAAAATGCAGCTTTTGACAGGAGAAGCTCCCCCTCAAGCGTCGCCACTCATCTACAAGGTGGAACACCTTCACAAGTGGCGACAGGCTGATCTTAGGGATTCTGGGTGTTAGCGCTGCAAAATCGAACGGCACATGATTTCACACACTCGAATGTGGAACGCCTTATCAGTTATTGGATGCTACAAAAGTGGCCTAGCTGACTCCCTTCAACGCAGACTCATAGACCTGTGCGCAAAGAAGAAGCCAACTGCTTTCAGGAGTCTGGCACGTCAATTGAACTGGAGGCATTTCACTATCCCGTGATCAAGGATGACAGCATTACCTTTTGGCACTACTCTCTCCTTGAATTTCACTGCGCTTGATGGCCGAGACAAATGGGCATCATGTGTACGTGAAAACTTACGCCAGTGCATTTCAAGCGGATATGTGAGCAATTGATCATTTGCTTGTCAGACTTGAATCAGTGCTCTACCCGCAGCTTCTTCCACCTGTCGTACAAAATGGGCGTCTTGCTTCAAATGTTTTTTGCTCACTATTTGTTGGATATGCACAGAGTGGTGACGCTTTTTATCTATGATCCGTCGGCCTTTTTGATCGTTTCGAAAATGTCAACAAAGACCTGAGGCTCCTCTGCGCCGCCAATTTGATACTTCCCTTGGATGGTAAAATTCGGCACCCCGGATATGAATGACCTCTTAGCCTCCTCCACTTCTTTATCAACTTCGGGACCCCCATGATCGCCTTCCAGCCAGTCCTTAACTTCGGCCTCCTTTAAACCTGCCTTGATACCGGCATTGGTTAACAGCTCGCGTGAGGTAATGTCTCCCTCGTTCTCAAAGTACGCAGCAAATAATTCTTCAACCACGCGGGTCTGGGTAGTTTCTCCCTTCATTTTTCCCAGTTGTATGAGCCGATGGGAGTCCCTCGTGTTACCTGTCCGTCCTCCGAACTTGAAATGAATGCCCTCAGCCTGTCCCACTTGTGCGAGACGGGCTTGCATCATCCGTGTGCGTTCCGGACCGAACCGTTGGTGGTAGTACTCTTGTTTATCCACGCTGGTCTTTGGGGAATTCGGATTGAGGTAAAATGGGAACCAAGAGATGGAGAAGGTGTCGTTGGAGTCTGGATGAGCTGCGCGGTAGAGCCTGATACCCTTGTCAAGTCTCTTTTTGCCAACATAGCACCACTGCTAGACAGTTAGAAAGCCTACGTACAAACGCAAGCCAGGTGGAGGACTTACCGGGCAGACCGTGTCAGACACGATCTTGACAGTGAAATTCGTCATTGTAGCTTTCCCAGCCGGAAATATTTCTTTTCCATTGAGTGAAGTCGAGAACTGCAAGTCTCAAGCTTGTTTGCCTGTTCGAAGTGATCTGATCTGCTTACCAATCCGAAGCTCAATCCCCCACTTCCCGACTGCCGAGACTGAAAGCAGCCGGCGACAGGCTCAGCTCACTCAACGACCATTCTAGCTGGATATAACGCGGATAAACATCTTCATCTCCGGTAGCTTCTTTGGCATTACTGCTAACTTTGCAGGTCTTTTCAAATCCATCGCCAATTGTGTCTCATAGCTGAAGCCGAGCCATAGCAGAATGACGCTGCGAACCCACCTGCAATCCACTTCCGAGATGAAGCCCCGAAACTCTCTTCGCAAAAGAGCGGGGGTTTTCCTCCAGAAGACATAAAACATGAGCTCTCAACTCTTCAGGCATTTGAACAGGCTCAGTGTCCGTACCAATTGCTGCTTAGACTGATAGAACAATGGCTCGAATCCTCCTGACAGGTAAATCTGCACCATGCGCATTACAAGAGAAGTGAAAATACGCTCACACTGCTGTATGTAGGCGGGAGTGGCTTTATCGCCGCCCATGTTCTTGATACTCTCCTCGAGCGTGGCCATTCAGTCGTCACCACAGTCAGAACAGAAGAGAAAGCCAAGAAGATTAGAGAGGCGCATCCAGGCGTTGCTAAGGAGAAGCTTGATTTTGTGATCGTGCCTGACATCGCGAACCCTGATGGTACGGTAATCTCTAGGGAAGCAAAGGAGAGGATTGCAGGCTGATAGTTATTCGATTGCAGCATTCGATAAAGCCGTGATATCGGACCCTCCGTTCGAAATTGTTATTCATACTGCGAGTCCGTTTCACTTCAGGATCACCGATGCCCACGAGGAACTTCTAAAGCCTGGTAGGCATCCGTCTGTTAGTGGGTGTTATAGATGTATCTAACTATCTGCATAGCTATCAACGGCACCGTCGGGATCCTTCGTGCAATTAAAAGGAGCGCCCCGACTGTTAAGAGAGTAGTGATCACATCCTCCTTTGCATCTATAGTCGATGCGTCGAAGCCGCCGACATACGTATACTCAGAGGCATGAACGCACCTTATTCTCGCATACTACGGGGTTGCTAACAAAACGGGCAACAGGCTGACTGGAATCCGGTGACCGAGGCGGAAGCTACAAGCAGTCCATTCATGGGTTACCGTGCGAGTAAAACCCTTGCTGTACGTTCTTTTTTCTTCCACCCATTCAAGCATTTCATCCAACTGACTGAGCTCTAAACAGGAAAAAGCAGCATGGGAGTTTATGGAAAAGGAGAAACCAAACTTTACTCTCGCAACTGTATGAATTGCAGCATCGGTTCCTTTTTTTTTTTTTTTTGAATCGGACAACGCTTACAGGTTATAGTGCAACCCGCCCCTTGTCATCGGCCCCGTTGTCCACCACCTTAGCTCTCTAGATGCAATCAATACCTCCAACGAACGAATCCGCGATTTTATAAATGGCGCATCCAAGGAGCGCTGCCCGCCAACTGTCAGTCCCCTCTGGGTCGACGTCCGGGACATCGCGCTTGCTCATGCGTTGGCGGCTGAGAAACCGGAAGCCGCTAATCAGCGGTTCTTCATCGTTGCAGGGAAGTTCTCCAACAAGGAAATGGCGGAGGTTATTTCAGAGGAGTTCCCTGAGTTGCGTGAGAAGTTACCACAAGGTGATGCATTGAAGCCAGGGGAGGAACCGCCTGAGGGAGTGTATGGGTTCGACAACAAAAAATCAAAGGATGTTTTGGGATTGACGTATAGGCCGTTTAGAGAGGCTGTTGTGGATGCGGTTAAAAGTATCCAGGCTCTCATGAAGTGAGAGCATAGTGATTTTAGCACAGCCATGATATCACTTTTCTGTTCCATAGATGAAGCTTTCAAGCCGTTACAGCACCATCATTGACACACCATCGATTTGCTTCACTCTTTTGATTTGTCTCTGTCATCTTGAGCATTGGCCTAGAATCTACGAGATCATCATCAATCAATATCATATATACACCAAAAGGAAAATCAGTTCCTTGGTGTCGAGCCCAAGATGCATCCGCCCTTTCTTCCCCACCAGGAATTCGCGATAGTCCCCCACCAGCGCTTCACATCAAACAACGCGTCCTTGGTCAGCCACATTCTACAATCAGCGGGCTCATAAACAAACTGCCGAGGAACCCGATTCTTATCATTAGGATAAACCGCATTTCGATAATTGACGCGGCCACCTATCCCATTGCCAAGTAACCGTCCCAGCACATATCTGCCCCTGCGAACCATCAGGCCGATCCGGCTATTTTCCAACTGGCGTTGCTCTTCCGGCGTCAGATATTTCGTAAACACCCGCTGGGCTTCACCCCAGAGTTCTCTGAAGGTGAGGACCTGGGTGCCCTTGACACCGCCGACAGCCTGCATGGGGCCAAGACGGGGCTGCCCGCCGGTCGCGATGGATTTGACTCCGTTGCGGTTCAGCAGGTCTGCGAAAATCGCACAGGTGGATGCGCAGATTCCGTCGGTCACCAATACCATGTTCTCTGTCTTGAATGCCTGCGGGGCGACGTCGCTGCGGTTGCCGTACCCGGAAACAACGAGACCACCGGCTTTCACGGACATGTCGACGTTGTTGAAATCCCAGTAGGCAGGGCGGGTGAAGTTGAATGTTCCGACGGTCTCGGGTCCGAAATAGTCAGGCCAGGATTTGAATTTCTTGCCATCGACGTCCACATAGGAGTTGAGGTCGAAGATGTCATCTTTTTCGTCTTGGGCGGCTGGACTATTTGGCGCAGACGGGTTGTTGAGGAGATAGTTGACCTTTGTACCGGTGATGTCAAACTGCTGAATTGCACGGAGATTAAAGGGGGTCTCTATTTTTCCTTTTGGAAGCAACTAAATGTACCATTAGATAGTGTCTTTTAATGGGAGCGCACTCCGAAGTTTCTCTGGTGACTGCTTACCTGTTTAAATGCATCATAGCCGAGGAAGATCGTACCACCCCTGTTACCGCTTACATCAATGATGAGCTTTTCTTTTCCGGCTTTTCTGCAGTCGGCCAAAAATTTGGTGATTGTATCACTGTATTCGGATAGAGGGTCATTGCTAGTTGCGGCGCCGACAAAATTCCTGAGGGAGAGCACGGCAACGTTGGAATGATCACCCTCGAGGAAGTAACCAGCCACAGCGCCATCCGGGGACTCGCGAACTGGGGTTGCAGGGGGATTAGAGGGCGGGGCCACCTCGGCAGGGGCCGACTCGGGCAACGGGTTGGCCGTAAGGAAAGGGAAAGGTTTGCGTTCCGAGCTTTCCACCAACGATGCCGCCGACGGTGCACCGGTGCAGAACTTTTCGTAGAACGTTTGGCCGTCCTTAACCCCAGTGAAATTGGCGGAGGATGTAGCGATATTCTCATACTCCTTCTTAGTTCCATCCTCAAAGCCAACGGTAGTCTTGGAGCCGGTGTAGAGACCGCGGATGTTCCAGAATGCGCCGTTGGCACTAATTCGGGTGCGCGGGAGGTTGTAGAGAAGGCCATTATAAAGGGCGTCTGGGTCCTGGAAAAATCCATTGTAGGAGTACTGCGCCAACCATCTCACTGCGTTTTCGCCATCAATGGTTTTGATAGCTGATGGCTTTGTCGATCGACCTTCCAGGTCCTCTTTATCAACATATCAGCAAAGTGTAAAAGATTGAATAAAAGTGACGGCTCCCCTACCAAGCGAGTAGATTTTGGGAAAGCTTTTGCCATTCTCAGAAATAGATACAATCGGGCCAAGCGTAGTCCGAGTGAAGCCGAAGGTGGTAATGAGATCCATTGCCAAGTTGAAGTGGCCATCATGTACTGTCCTGACCAGAGCATCTAACTCGGCCTGAAACTCAAATTCGTTCTTGTAGGTGTTGCGGGCGGCTTTCTCGCGAATCTTCTGAAGGCCTCCCTCGAGGTCAATGCCTGGTAGACGGTATCCCCTTGGCGGATTCTTCAGATAGTCTTTGGTGGTTTGCCAATCCCAGAAATAGTGCAATCCGTCGATGAATTGAAGCGCGTCCTTGGATTTGAACGGAACCGAGGTCAGACAGGCGTGAGCAAGCTCCGCTGAGACGGAGAAATTAGGAGCTATCAAACTCATCAGCGGGTGCTTTTGTTAACGCCGCAATTTCAACCTCAGGTAGCCTACCCTTTGGATCCTCCGACCATCGCTTCTCTTGAGCAGCAGCCACTTGCGCGCAGGGTTCCTGCGAGGGAGGGGTAGGCGTTGCAAGGCCGAAGGACACTTGAGTGAGCAGCAGGCCAATGACGGCCTGTTGGAATCGCGACATGTTTCGCGTGCCGGCTCAGTAAGAGCTCAGGTGAAGAAATGATCGGACGAGCGATCTACACACTTCCCGTGTGTGGATTGACAGACAAGAAACAAGCTCCGATAATACATATTGCAATGGATATCCCGCTCTTTTTAAATAACCGGAGCGCTGCTATGACAAGCTTCTCGTCCCACCTGCGCTTGCACGGTATTCGGGAAGAAACAGAGAACACTTCTTCGGCACCTGGAATGGCGCAACATAACGTTGCATAATTCGCAAGTTGTAGCCCAGGATTGCTCACTTAGGATTGATCAATCAGAAGTTTTCCCGCGGAAACGAGTGAACATTCAGTTGCATTGCAGAAGTGCAGGGGGCGATATCCTCCGCCTGGACTCGATGGAGCTTTCGCAGCTCAGGTCTTCACTTAGGCGATAGACCCGTTCTCTCAGACACCCGCCGGTTGGAAACATCGCTGACTTGACTCGGCAACACCGATGCAAATTCGGGTCGCCGCGATTGACTATAAAAAGTCCTGCGAACTTGGGGATATCTCACACTCGGCGTTCCGAGGCCTGTTATCCACGGTTGCCACCGAGGATCGTGACGAACATGGGCCGTCGTAAACGGACTAGGAATGTCCCTGCGAGTTGACCCTTGGTTGGGAACTCTCAAGGGCCCCCCCTGATTTTTATCCATCGCCAGTTCGACAGAATCGACGACTTTTTATCGTAGGAGCGGAGAGGGGGGGTAGGCCGGCAATGTAGGATTCGAATTTCCGGGGCCTGCCGAGACTCTCAGGCACTAGCTTCAGGGGTAAATAATCTGGGTTCCTGGATCTTCCCTCCTCTGGTTTAACAACGATTTGGAGACGGCAGAAGGAGGCGTACAGAATTCTGGTCATTGAGTAGTTGGCCACACTCCGGTTCCCTCGAGCACACTTGTGTGACTGTTGTGCGATTCAGTCGAGTTCAGGAACCATTGAAAAGAACTGAAAGGAAACCATTCTGAGGAATATCTATGTTCCGGTAGATATCTGGCGAGGAAACACACTTTGCAAGCTCATCTGTATTACTCTCGCAGCTGACATGAACTGCTGCTGAGCAGATGGCGGCAGGATAGCCGAGAACGGAGTGATCTCTGACTTGAATGGCAAGCAGATCTGCAACGGCCAAAGCACGGAATGCAAACTGGTCGGGCCAGTGGCTAAGCTTGGGTGTGAAAGCTGATGTGAGAGTTTTCTCAGCTTGCGCTGCCGACAGGGAGGAAGGATGGCTCATGATATTGATCGGGAGGTGATGTTATAACTACAAAACTGGCGCACTAAGACTCCCAGGAAGACTCCTTGTACCTTGAAGCTGATTCCCAGCCATCCAACTCCGGTATAGTTAAGGGACTATCAAATTGCAAGGAGTGTTGTTTTATACCTCAAATGAGAAGCCATGTTGAACCCAGACATTGAATACAACCTTGGTGATGAAATCCGGGGTTTCTGGGGTTTACGGTACGGCTCTTCAATCAGATATCCTTAAAAAAAGAACTCCGTATCTGGCTGCGACTTTTACTGACGCGAAATAGCTTCGTTTTTTCCGTCTTCTGAAGCTTCATCGTTGGGTTGGATACTCCACATAGGAAATGACTTCCCACAATCAATCATAGAGGAACTAAGCGGTTGGGATGCCACTTTGGTGGTAAGAAGGGAGTCGGACAAGCCCTCGACCCGCGGCTTGTTAGAATATGACGACATGACGTTCGAATGTGTGTGCATCTGAATTCACTAATATTAGAAGTGAATTGTTGGAATGCTCAGGGCTATTAGGTTCAAAAGCGCTTCACTTTCTTGAATCACCAGCCGATCTGGAGGAACGTGTTTCTACTCTTCCGCGCATAAGGGAGGAGGTCGTAATGGAACGACCTCCTTGTCGTGTGGGAACCGAGCCCTCTCTCCTGCCAGCCAGAGAATCAGTCTGCTTGTCTCAACGCTGCGCGGATGGTTGATGTCTTTTCGACCACCTAGAACTGCTGGCTCTTGCTGCGAAGTTCTTTGAGACTGGAATAGGACCAGATGGCACCGGAACCGTTATAGTCCGGGCAGCTGAGCATGACTCCATGACTGAATCACGGAACATGTCCCCAAGATAGATGCCTCCATCTTACGTGCCCTGAATGCGGAGACAGCTTTGTTCAAACATATCGGACACCACTGGTGCCGGGAATGCTTCTTTAGGTGCTTATTCCGTGGGATTTCTGAGCATGCTTCGAGGTCCGATGTTGCCGCCATGGAGTCTATAGAGTCATCTTTGAATAAGTAGCAGCTACATTTGAAATGCAGAGCTAATGATCCAGAATTTGCTCTGTAGCCACGATATTCCTTTTTCCCGAATACCTCATGCTCCGTGATAGTACTCCGTACATTGATCCATACGGAACATATGGACTGTTGATACTATTGTAATCCGTGGCGGTTCCCATCTCTCTCGGAGCCCAATACTCAGGCGCGATCCCAACAGCGACTCTGGATGGAAGACGTGTGATAGATCCTCTGAAGTGCCAGGGGTAAGAGAAGTCGCCACAGGATGCTTGAATACCGGACCGAGTATATGGCAGGCATCTGGACCGGATCAAAGAACAGCAGATGATAGATCAACCTGAAAAATCGAACTGGGCTGGGATCAATCTTCGCTGTCAGATTTTCGAGAGAGCCGGATGGGGCTTGGCGCGCTGCGGGCTGCACTATTGATCACACCAGCGACCCAGAAGCGGCCTAGCGTGACCACGGGACCGGACACGGCTGGATCACGTGCCGCCCCGTCCGCTTTGGGAAGGTCGAACGTTGTTTGATCGAGAATGCTGTGCTGACCGACCAGCAGACCAGCAGACCAGCAGACAAGCAGACAAACAGCACTCGAGACGGGTCAGATCTCGTCTTCGGCACCGGCATTCTAACTCGAAAAGCCTCTCATCCCATCCCATGCGAAGAAGATGAACCAGATATAGGTAAAGCTGCCTCTCAAGCGCTGCTTACCCCCAGTTGGCCCGGGGGACGCTGGAGGCCCCGCCGAAGCTCGACGCTAGAGAAAACTCTCGCTCAAACGTCCCCTTGCATAAAGCCTCGTATTCCCCCAGAACCTCCCGCCCACAAGCAAGGACTGCCAACTTTCTGCATTCTTGAAACACACAAGAATGTGCGTCGAATTGGTACCATGCATATATGTATATTTACCCTCTCCATCTCACTGATACTAACTATTCTCGTTCGCCATAGGAAGTGCTCTCTATGGGTGCTCAGGTTGCCCTTTTTCCAGTGCTCCCCAGCCGATCACCAACGGTGGAGATTTCATATCCCAGAGCTTGGGGCTGTTGGTGAACCTCTAGCGGCTCCGATGACTTTATTAGATTGATTCCGGAGGCCCCATAAGAGCCCCGACCCCTTGGAAAGAGTATAAGCACGCGGCACATGCAGCCACCTTCCCGCATAAGAACCCAAATGGCTTGACCGGGATTTGCAAGACAAAACAGCCTCATTGCATGCGAAAAAATGATCCGTCCGATGAGCCTTATATATGAGGAATGGCAGAGTAAATAATTGACTTCAGTTGATTTCCATTATTAGTTGCTCGATGGGTGTGTGGCCGAAGCACTCCTCCAAATGCGGAATCTGGCTTTTCTCAGTGTCCAACCTTGGAAAAGAAAGGGGTTCGGCTCTTGGGTTTGTTATGCCTAGAAGCATCTACTATTGACGGCCGAGGCGGTTGCTTGAGGTGGACTTTTCAACCCCTCTAGCCCAATTTAAAGGCTAAAAAGGCCGATATAACTGTTAAATTGGCGTGGGGAATTCCCGACTGCCAATTGAGGACCCCGAATCAGCTATCGACAAACGCACAATGTGAAGTTGTATGCAGTATTAGTCTAACACGGCTTCCCCCAGAACAAAGCCACAACGCATGTATACTTGTGTCTGTGTCAAGAACTCGGCTCGCTTTGTACCTTGGCGTGCTTTGTTGTATGCACATACATCCATATACTGTGCACCACACTCAGGCTTCGCCGACGTGTTGGGGGTACGAAGCTGGTTACTTTGCGCATTTTAGTGCCTGGATAACTACTTTCCACTGCAGTCCTCCGTAGTCATGTCGACGGGCTGCTCAACGGTCAGAACGCAAACCCGGGCCGGCCCCCTTGCTCGCCAATCATCAAGTCTTGATACTACAATAGACAGTGGAGCAGCTTTCCTTTTGGCGGCTCCACAACATGCCACAATGATGAGCACTCGACCTCTCAAGGTTCCTCGATTCACGCTTCGTGTTCGCCTAGGCGGAAACAGGCTATGGTTCCCATCGTCTACCGACGTGAAACTGCCCAAGGCGATCCAGGTGAGTGCAACCACAGCAGTTTCCATAAAGCTTGCGACCTCACCCCTTCCCGACGATCTTCAATTTTTCAAGAGGGCTCTTTTGGTTCCCCTGTCGCTCGTTAACCACCTCCTTGTTGAAATCCCTCGTTTTTTTTAATCAATTGTTGGCATGCAACCGGTAGTCATCTGCTGCAAATATGGACAAACATAGATGACCGGATTTCTCACGATTCACGGTTCAATAACCGCTCGTTACCATGCTAGAGCGTTTCGCGCTTGCAGTTCGGGGCCAGAGAGAGGAAACAGGACGCCCGAATAATGATCCAGATGGTTTGGTCCTGGAGGCGTGGGCGCAAGGGTTCATGGTTGGAACTCTGGTTTTCATGGCCGCAATCACCGTCGCTAATATGCGGCGGCGCGTTTTGCTTCACAAACTGATTCTAGCAGAGGTAAACAAGAAGTTCCCCCGCTTTTCCCTTTGCCGGATGTTTACTGTGTTACCATGAGAATGCGAAGAAAAAGCAAAGCTTCTTGAGACAGTGGACGCACGCTGACTCTGTACGACAATGGATATAGTTGATCCTCGGCATTGGCCACGGTACTTTTATCTTCGCTCACGAGCCAGTCTATGGCTGGTACCTTTCTTGCACCGCGATCGGTCTGAATATGTCTTGGACCCTCCATAATGTCATTGCCTGGATGAAAAACAGGCCTTTTATGAGTCGGAGAGTGTCAATGATATACATCGGAACAGTTCTCCTGGCCCAACCTTACTGGGTCCTGGAGATATACGCGAATTTCGCCTATTTTAATAACATCAATACCTTATTTTTGAAGACCCGCCCTTGGGAACCTCTTTTCAGGTGAGATTGCCATTTGATTCTGACTGATCTTCTTGACATAACAAAGATTGTACTAAAAGATTGTTCCCTCGCAGAGACCCATGGTGGATATATACGACATGTAATCTCTTCTGGGTTATCAAATCCCAGTACGATTTTGGACTCAAAGAGTTGCTACGAAACGGCCCCAGATTTGGCGTCATGTTATTAGCCATGTGCATTTCCATTATTTTTATCGTGCTCGACACCTTGAGTGTGCTGCACGTACTCAAAGGGGCTTTGCCCACTGGCATCAATCCGTTTTGGAAAGTAAGTCTCCCGACAAGCTTCTCCCCTTATTTTCAAAATGATATGCTAATGTCTTCGTGAAACAACAGTTGTCATATGTGTTCAAGTGTCTTTGTGACGCGGTTGTCCTTGACGACTTCAAAACGGCACTCGATCGGCTTCGAGATTACTGGTTGACGAAGAATGGAGTGGAAGCCGAGGGGCCTGATCGACATTCAAAAACCAGTCACCCGCCAAACACTCCCACAAGTAGGTCGAGGTTCTGGCGGAACTCGGCGGGGATTATAGAACCGCTGGAGTTGAAGCGGCAGCATAAGATGGACGACACAAACAGTAGTTCGGGATTGAGTCATGAAAATCAAGTCACGCCATTTGGGCATGTTTAAAAAATGGTGTTACTGTCTTGACGGCCGTATGTGTATGATCCGTATTCTTTGTATGTACATAATAATAATAATATACGTCTGAATGGCAGAAGAAAGGGACGTTTTGACATTGAGTCTGGAATTTGAATGAATGACTTTCCGACGATGTCACGGCTGCTAATAATAGGGTTCCCGAAATAGCTACAATGGCGGATAGTTGATCCGCTCCGAGCCAAAGTCAACCTTATTTCAAAGACAAGAAAGCAACGTTCCTTCAACCTCAACACAGAGCCCATAGTGGCTGTTCAGTGTTTAGCAAGCTAACGCACACATATTGGCCAGATAAAGAAACAGCTTTAAAGCTCGCGGAGGGTGACCCAATTCTCAGCAACCTCTGCAGGCCCATAGACTACCTCTTCCTTGGACGTTCCGGGAGTGAATCGGAACCGCACATACTTGGGGCCACGGAAAGCATACACGTCCACGTCAGTGTTGCTATTCGAGTTGGGAACAAAAGCGTCCACTGATTCAAAGCCGGCGTCGCGAAGAATCTTCCATTCGTTTGTGATTTTTGTTGGCCCGTACACGACTTCTTCCTTTGGTGTTCCGGGCGTGTATCTCAACCGGATATACTGGCTTCCGCTGAAGAAATAGGCTTCTTCCTCGTATTCTTCCCTCTTGGTGGACGGGATGGGGATGACGGCGTCGACCTTGCTGAATCCAGCGTCGCGAAGACTCTTCCATTCATCGACGATGTTCGCTGGGCCGTAGATCTTGGATTCCTCCGGAGTACCGGGGACGAAGCTGAAGCGAACGTATCGGGTCCCGCTGAAGGCGTATACCTTCTGCGGATCATTGGTGCTGGGGAGCATAGCGTCTACTGAGTCGAAACCCGCGTCGCGGATGACTTTCCATTCGTTCGTGATGTTGGCGGGCCCGAACACTTTTCGCTCCTCAGATGTTCCGGGCTTCCACCACATGCGGAGGTATCGTGGCCCCTTGAAGAAGTATCCCTCTTCGGGGTATTCGGGGACGCGGAGTGCGGAGTTGATCCTGACGGACATGGTGGGCAATAGAGGAAGTTGAGTGATTAATCAGAGTGGGAATGTGGTCAATGGAAGTGATAGTTATCGGATGAGATGCAAGACAGGAAAATTTTCGGTGTCGAGGAGCGGGCGATTTGCTGCCTTTTATGTGTTCTCTGAACCGATGGGAGCTGGATTCTTCCCCTCACTTGCGTTGCATTCTTCACACCATCCTGAGGACCACTACGTGCAATGGTGGGCAGGTGTGCTGTTCTCAACAAATTGACCTCACACCATACTATCGGACGATTGCAATATTTTGAGCGGCAAAAGAGGCATGGCTCAACATTTGCTGCATCTGGCCGGCTTGGTCACTACTAGGATGTTGATATTAATTTTCCTAGGAATGCCTGAGCGTCCAATTGCTCCTTCAACGAATGATACCATTCGCTTTCGGGCACGCTATGGAGGAATATAGGGATGAGTGGTTCATCAATCTACTAAAAAGCTCCTGGGAAGACAACAAACAAGCAGTCTGGTGATCGCAAGTAGATTTCCAATCCGGCGGGAACCCCAGCACTGTTATCAAATTACAGCAAAAATGGACGTTGTCTCGATTGAGGTTTCCCTGATTCCCGGTCCGTGTCTGTACCCGACCCTCCTCATCAGAACAAATGCTTTATCCACCCATCTACAGAGTGAGTAGGGATGACGCCTCATTATTTCGTTTCCTGGCTCGAATCATTTCAAGCAGACGGTTGGAAACGTGTCTACTATCATTGGAGCTTTGGCTGTTTTGTCTGCCCGAAACCTGAGCTCTGCGAACTCACAGACCTTCACCGTAGGTGGCGAGTGATGGGATTGTGAGCCTACCCACACCTTCTTTGTACACCTCCTTCGTCCCGAGTTTGAGGAGCGCATCAATGTAGGTAGGTTGTCATCTAGACCTTTGGCTAACCCTCTTTCTACAATGACTGGGACGCTCATTAGTCGGATAACAGCTGGTGTTGGCGGGAGTGAAGGATGTCTTTGATCATTCAGGGATTATCTGGAGGCCATCTTTCTACGCACAGGAAGCCGTCGTGATTAAATTTTAATGTTTGCACTTTCAGGTTATAATCTATCGCACCCATAGATCCCTGAAGGAAAAGCCCGTGCACATGGTGATCTCCCAAGTGAAGCATTCCAGCTGTCTGAATTGCAAACTGGGACCCAGATTCTGATCAGAAATGAGCAAGATGACAACAGTGGTTGAGGTATTCTATCATTGTTGAAGCTATGCCATGATTACAAATCTACGGTCATACCTGGTCTTCAAATTCTTGATGATGTGACAGGGATGATTGCAATGCACCCAGCTTCTTGGTATGAAGGCCTCGCCCTCATGTCATAACAAGCACGGTTGACAGGGCTGAAACCAATCGGAATTGCAGGGACTATATGTTCTGGCTCAAGCTCTACCCACAGGCATATTGATGGAATGTGTCAACACTACACGGTATTTTGCTTGCGTGGTTGTTTTACGCGGAAACTTACATGCATCCATGCAAAGGATATGTCTTCCTTGGGTGTTTCCCAATTACAGTTGTTTTCAATTGAGTATTCCCCTCACATTTCAGGTTCTGTTGCAGCGCTTTCTTGACCATGATCGGGGTCATTCGCGCAAGAACAAGGCACATGGCCGGGCTACTTGGACGCTTGGACACTTGGACAGTCTGACGGAGCAAATCGGCCAGGTCCTTGACATGTTTTGCCTTTGTCTGTAGGAAGCACGGGTTAAGCGTTTTGGCCAAATTGCGATTCTCCCGCTTGTCCGCTAATGCGCATTGACGCTCAAGATCTTCGCTTGAGCAATTTATTTGCGCCTTTACGGGTTTCTTGACGGGGCCAGCGATTTTGATGGGATTGTCTGGCCACACTCAATCTTGGGTGATTGATGTCAGTTGGTTTGGAGCGCTACTCCATGTACTTTTCGAGCCAGTGAGCTTTGACGGAAGGCACAGCACGAAATTTCCCCATAGTCCAGATAATGTCTTGCGTCCTTTCTTTCCCTAGGGGGACTGTTGAGATTATGTCTAGAAGCATACTTGGCAGAGCAATGTGATGAATTTCGGCGCAAACACAGTCACTGGCAAGTATTTTCTTGGGAAAACAGGTATCCAATTCGGAATGGATATGACTGATGGATTGAAGTGGCAGTTTGTCATCTGTAGCAACTCTACATCCAGCTTTCGAATAATTCACCTTCTCTACCAGTTCGTGGGGAGAATATATGCGGAGGGTATTATCAAGTTTAGCGGAAAGCTCACAGATAATCCTTTTGCATCTTCAGACTTTGTAATGGTGAAGATATATGAAGTTTGGCTTCTCATCCTAGAATGACGATGAAGAGTAGTAGAGAATTCAGGTGCTGCACATGGAGTCGAAATTGATGGTTGATCGAGTTATATTACGGGTTTGACGTAGCATTCGATGCGCTGTCCAGCGGCTACAGTATCTTGGACTTACGGCACATTCTAGACGGAGAATTCAGTGGCGTCTACCGTCGATCCCTTACCCCCTTAACTTAGCCTTGAGGAAGTTCATATCACACATTCCGCAAAAGTTCTACGACAACTCTCTGCGACAATGGCGAAACACATGAATGAGACGCGTGAACCGTTCTAGACAGCCATGAAGATTTTTCCACAAGGCATCATCCGAGGCCATTTTCGGTGCGGGGTGCCAATCAGAGGGGGCGCGAAAATAGCCGACGAAGACGACGACGACGACGACAAGAAGGGATTGAGACCGCACATTTATACTCTTGCATATTTAATAGCTTGTAGTCAGATTACTGTGAGAAAGTGTTTGCAGAATTTCTTATTTCAGATCTATGCTTCAATATAAAATCATAAGCTGCAAGAGTCTCTGTCCATCTAGCTTGTTGACTATTCAATATTTTTGTTTGAAAAAAGTATCAGAAATTATTATGATTCATCTGCACACAAAATGATTATCTACTATCTTTTAGATAATGGCATCAATGCTTAAAGTATTTCATAATTACTAAAAGCTTCTGATCATAAATCTTGTATCATTATTCTGTCTTATTTATCTTTCATAAATAAAAGACTACTGGATGTCAATGGGATTGAGACCGCACAGCATGATTGTAAAACCTGTCAAAGTCCATATTGCTGGTGCGTAATTTTTCCTTTATCTTTTCTACTCTCTCCGATTTGCGAGTAGTCATGTATCTCCGAGCTGTCCACGCGGAGACGGACGTTGCGACGCTCCATCAACACATCCGCGAAAATCCCCTGGGCATACTGACAACGGCCATAAAATCACCAAACCATCCGCTCATCCAGTCGAGCCACATCCCGTTTATACTTGATGTCCCAGAGACGGCGACGGCAGCAGCAGAGGACGGGACGCCTTCCGCTGGAATACTACGTGGGCATGTCGCGAGGCAGAATCCGCAGGCGAAAGTGCTGATGGAGGCTCTGGCAGCGAGAAAGGAGCAAGGCCACGACAGCTTGGAGCTAGCGGATGAAGAAGTGCTCGTGCTCTTCAATGGACCCTGCCACCACTATGTGACTCCCAAGTTCTACACGGAGACCAAGCCGGATACTGGGAAGGTGGTGCCGACGTGGAATTACTCTGCGGTGCAGGCGTATGGTAGGATTAGTGTCTACTGCGATTCCAAGGCGGAGGAGACGCAGTCGTTTTTGAAGAAGCAGCTTGACGACTTGACGAGGCATGCGGAGGGGTCGGTTATGGGATATACGGGAGACGGAGAGGGATTGTCGCCGTGGGAGGTGGCGGACGCGCCGGCTCCGTATGTTGAGATTTTGAGAAAAGGCATTATAGGGATTGAGATCAAGATTGATCGGTTGCAGGGCAAGTTCAAGATGAGTCAGGAGATGAGCAAGGGCGATCGCGAGGGCGTTATCGATGGCTTTGACGCCTTGGGAACAGAGCTGGGGAGATGCATGGCACAGATTGTCAAGGAGCGCAGCGATTTGAAGGAGTTGAAGAATGAAGAATTGAGAAAAGCTGCCTACGGAGTACTGTAGTTTGCTATCTGCTTGGGTTTCATGCTGGCAGTTGTATCATATGGCCGTTCAAACTCAGCGGAATTCTTGACCGTGAGGATGAGAAGACACTTCAGAATCGACTTACACAATCTGCTTGTTCGTGCAACTTCCATGACCATCATATTCCGTATTAGAGCAAGCAGATCAAAATGCCGTAACGAGTAAATGAACAAACTCAGGAATCTTGCTGGCAGTTTTCACTCTTCGGCAGCGAACATGTTTCGGAAAGCGGCATAAAGAATCTGCCACAGCATCCGGACGGCAGACCAGGAGCATCCTTGCAGCGCGAAAGCAGGACGGCGAGCAAGCAGAACAAACAGTCTGGTTGAGACTGCGCGAGAGTGAGATTGAAAGGGATGACGGACCACGGCCTCTCCCCAATCACAACCAGCCACACCAGTTGACTTGGTTAGTTTGTTCTTGTCGTGAATCCTCCCCCGTCTCGCCGTCTCGCCGTCTCGCCCGCGTCCTTTTGAAGTCAATCCAACCGAAACCGAAACCGAATGCTGTTTTGCTTTTTTATTTTTTATTTTCTCTACAAGTTCCAACACTTATTCTCACGGTTCTGCTGGACAGATTATTTCTACTTCTCAAGCCATTCATTCTTCCATGCGCGTTCTGGATATGAAGCGGTGTTGTTGCTAAAACACGTTTGGGTGAGATCCTGCTTTCATGCGCGCGCTCTGGGACCGTCGCCAGACACTCAGCTAGTCATGCGCCTGGAAGCTGCGTCTTCTTCTTCCAGTGTCACCGCGTTGGCTTCGCTCCAGCACACCGAACGGACATGCCATCGGACTCGCAGCCAGACCGACCCCATGGTCAGAAATCCAGCAGATTCCTCCTCCGTCCCCAGAAACCGTCGCTCCGTTGACTTCGCGTCTCAGGCCCCGAAACACAAACCGTCGACTTCCCTCCAGTTCACCACCGCCTCTTCTCTCAGCTCGGAAAGCCTCTCCAACCCTGCGCTCGCCGGCTTCTCTCCTCGCAAGATCGCCGCCCTCAAGGCTGGTTCGCGCACCTCATCTTCAATTCCTACGCTACTTCTGCAGACACCCCGGACAACTCGTGACCTGGACCTGCAATCCCAGTCGTCGTCTGCCCACTACAACTACAACACACCGCTGTCGGCCAGCACACTCCACAGCGCTGCCTCCTCGACCGTCTCGCCGTCTGAAAGCCTCTACCAGACCTCCACTGCCGACTCGAGACCGTCGTATCAGAAACGCGCTCCGGCGTCTCGGAGTAGCCTGGGAATTGAAACTTCGTCGGGGCCGCCTCCTGCGCTAAGCACACAACGCAGTCTCGCGCAGGAACGACACACCACCTTGTCAAGTTTGGAGTACCCCAACAGACCGCGATCATTCGGCCTGGCGTCCACGCGAGACTCTGGCTCCAAATCGGGTTACACCACCACCACCGCTTTTGATGGAACTATGCGGTCCGAACAGCCAACCACGTCCATCCTGAAACGGTCTTCTTTACCGACCCGGACTGTTTACTCATCATATCAAAGGGGGGAGAGACCGAAGAGTGTACTGGCGTCGCAGTCGATCGAAAGCGCGCTGGATGATGCCGACGACGAGGAAGATCTTACTGCGAGAATCGATATCAACGCAGACGCAAGCAGCAAGGACTCTGACGAGAGCAGGCAGAAGAGTGAAGATGTGTTTTTGAACATTGCAAGATCCGCGTCGACCCGTCGTGGTGCTGTAAAGGAGTCGGATAGACAGATAGTGAGCCACTCAATTCCCTTTTGTTTTTATAAACCATGTCAAATTATGATCTTTTCGTTAACCCAGCTTGGATGATCTGTTTGTTTAGTCAAAGTTCGGACTCTCTGGCCTGTCCTCGCGGTTTCGAATGAACGAACAGACACCGTCTCCGGACCGAACGGCGCGCGAATCCCATGACACTTCTTTTTTTAACGGCCATGGTGCTGGCATATTGAGGTCTCCAACCTCTGCCCACCCTCTGGATGAACCGAGTCGTCTTAGGTACCTCGGATCCACTGCTCGATCAACAGTTGGGCTGCCTCGGAGCAGGTTCAGTCGCACGAATCGGGAGTTATCGCCCGACTCACCGCAAAATCATACACGTGAGCGTCGAGCTTCTGCCCAGGACACTGCTCAGTTGCGGGCCCATCAACAGTCGAATATCCCAGAGGGACGGACATATCGTGCGCTGTCGAATTCTGATGGCGTGGACCGACCTGGATTGGATGCGGAGCGGTCCCGATATGACGGCACTGAATCAACGTTATCAACTACTGCACCATCCACCGTTTGGGATGAATTGGATGATTTGAAATCCAGGATCCGAAAGCTGGAACTGACTGGGAAATTGCCTGCGTCCTCAGCGGCAGCAATGTCGACAGTATCCGGGGAGAGGCCGCGAACGGCCACAACTACAATCACCACTATTTCATCTTCGCCAAAGCATGGCCGGAAAACGAGCACACCACCTAACCCTGGTGACAATCCGACTGTTGATGCTCAGATTCAATCATTACTTCGTGCAGGTTTGGCTAAAGTTAAGGCAGCCGTGAGCCCGGAAGTCTACTCTGCACTCGAGATCACTGCAAACGATGCTTTGACTCTTGCCTCGATGTTCAATACAATCCCGCAACAGTTAAACAGCAGCATGTCAGTCGTCAGCACGACTACCGGCTCGGAACGGCAACTCAAGCGAAAGATTGACAGCATGTGCCGAAGTCTTACTGAGTTGTGCATCTCCCTGGCTGACGACAGGTTGATTTCGTCGTCGAAGAATCGCCCGGGAAGCAGAGATGCAAGCTCCGGCATTCCGCAGCTAAACGGTGCTGATGCTTCATACAACCAATCGGCATCTAATTTTCGGCGAAGTACGAGTCATGAACCTGAAGATGTCGGACGTCAGGTCGGTTCGTTGGGGCGTGCCCTGGCGGGTAGCCGGCTTGAAGGACGTCGGTCCAGCATGCTTAACCTTTCCTCCAACAGCTCTACAATTCGAAGTTCTCAGGAGGCTTCTGACTCCCAGACTACCATTAAGTTACCAACACCTGCCAGTCGGATTGGCCGGTCGTCGACGACAGCTCTGCGCAATAGGCGACAAGGTGAAGGAGACGCAAAGGATAAATCATCCATAGCAAGCCGCCCCACCTCCCGAGTCTTTACAGACGTGCCCGAGTCGAAAGGTCGGGCGTCATTCCTGGCCCGATCATCTCGTGAATTCAACTCCTCCTCCTCCTCCTCCCATAACCAACAGACGCACCAAGACCAACAACAACATCCACCCCCTCAACGCACCCCTTCAGTTCGAACAAATCCACCCAACCAATCTGGAATACCTCTCCGCCGAAGCTTTCTCTCAACGGGCTCCCACCTCAGCACCACCACTCACCTCAACATCCAGCCCGGCTACCGCAGATACGGTTCTTCAATCGTCACTCCGGGACCGCCTTCTCAACTCGACCGAGCAGGAAGAGGAGGAGGTGGCGGAGGAGGCGGAGGAGGAGGAACATCGAACGATGGTGAAACCGTGAGCTCACCCTTGACTGCCTCAACAGCGACACCGACGGGGACCACCAGAACCGCCTCGCATTACAGTAGCATGCAGCAGCTGAGACCGCGGACTAACAGTTTCGGCACGAGGCGGCTGAGTCTCCGGCGTACGCTGGATAACGCGAATGGAGTTAACTAAGAGTGTGATTTTCGTCAGGCGCTTTGCGGGAAGAGAGAGAAAAAAGATAAAAAAAAATAAAGAGAGTAAGAGGCGTTCTTGTATCATGACGAGAAAGACGACGAAAAATAAAGGGAAAAAAGGGGGATCTTACTTATAATGAAAAGATGTGGGCGCATTGATATTCCTAGTTGGGGCTTTTTGGAACGAACGAACAAGCCTCCCCCCCCCCCCCCCCCCCCCCCCCCCCCCCGCC
>LJPH01002358.1:68296-121709 GCA_001430925.1 Byssoonygena ceratinophila
TGCTCGTGGCGTTTTCTTTTCTTTTCTTCTTTCTTTTCTTGTAAAAGAGATGGCGTTTCTATTGCTTGATTACTCTTTTTTTTTTCCTTCTTCTGGAGGGTTTTGGATGATACCTTTTTGGTATACGGTAATGGGATGATAGTCCCTCATTGGGACTGACATGGTCTCTCCTCCTGCCATGATGAATACTTGTGCGTGTGTGCGCTTGGGGGGAGTGCGGTTCTCGCAAAGGGGTCTGTCTGTTCATTTACTACTCCTCGAGGGAGAGGTTCGATCAAGCATCGGATTGTTGATGTGTGTGTGTGTGTGTGTGCCTGCTTATATTTTCCGCCCTTCATACTCCCCTCGGGATGTTTCCTGTCTCTTCTTGAAGACCTCTGCTCTGGGATATTGTTTCTTGTCTTGATTGGGCATTTTCTGTCTTGGTTATTATCCTTGTGTGTTTTACTTTTTGTTTTTTTTGGCGACTTTCTAGCTTCATACTCATACATGACTATAGGTACGTACATAACATTATATATATAGCTCTCTGGGCGTTTTTTTGTCTTCTTAGCTTAATGTGCTGTCCTTCTTGATATTGGTTCCTCATTTTCCTCTCGTACTCTTTTTTGATGGGATCGTTGGAAATAGATTAGACGCATACAGATTTATACACTACGCATTATATTCTATCTTGATTGGCCCTTTCCTCGAGCCGCTTAACTATATGTTACTTGTATACTATACGTGAATCACTGCTATTCTATCCATCTTTCAACAACTCGTCACCGTACTTGGCGACGAATCCACCCACGGCGGCGGTGAAGTTCTCCACGTCAAGCCGGGTCAACTCGAGAGATAGCGCCATGTATCCCCGCGCAGCGAGGAAGAATTTTTCTTTCAGCATGTGGTGGAAGAATAGTTGATGCCAGGCGGTTGCGTCGGGGCCGGAGAAGTGGATGCTTAGAAGACTGCCGTAGCCGGTGACGTACATTCGTCCCAGGGGGTTGTTGTTGTTGTTGTGATTGATGGGTGACGGTGCATCGGTGTCGGTTCGGGGCCAAGAGTCCATTTCCGCTAGTGGTTGGGTTTGGGGATGATTGCTCTTACACAGCGATGCGTTGGTTAGCAGGGTTTCGAGGTTGGATCTGAGTGTTGATCCCAAGGCGTTTAGCTGCTCGATACGCTGGGGTGAGTAGATGTCTAGCCCCACGCATCCGGCGGCCATGCTGAGGATGTTATTGTTGAACGTGCCCGCGTGGCCGAGCGGGTTGGCGGTTTGCGGGTCGAAGAGCTGCATGACGTCCCTGCGGCCGCCGAAGGCGCCAAAGGTCATGCCTCCGCCGATCCATTTGCCGAGGGTGACGAGGTCGGGTTTGATATCCCATTCCTGCGAGAGGCCGCCTGGGGCGAGGCGGGATGTCATCACTTCGTCGACGATGAGGAGGGCAGAGGCCTGGTCTGCGAGGATCCGGAGGGTGTTGAGGAAGTGTCGTGAGGCGGGACGGCAGCCGCCGGCGCCTTGGAGGGGCTCCACCAGTATTGCTGCGATGGAGCCGAGAGGAAGAGAGCTCAGAAGCTCTGTTGTTGCGGTTGCGTTGTTCCAGGGTGCAATAAGGAAATTATAGGGTATGTTCGGAGACAAGCCGGTCACGTCTTGGCCGCGACGCATCTGGTTAACTAGTGTCATTGGAAACGAGATGGTGCTGCCGTGGTAGGCGTTGCTGAACACAACGATGTGTTTTGCTTCCTGGTTGGGTTCTGACTTGGGGTGAGTCCTGGCCGCAAATGCCAATGAGGCGGCCAAGGCCATCATGTTCGCTTCTGTGCCGGAATTTGTGAAACGAACCATTTCCAGGTTAAAGCGCTCACAGACTTTACGGGCGAGAACGGCCTCGTAAGGGTTGACGCCGCCAAAGTTCCACCCATGGGTCACCACGCCTGCGAGTGTCTCTGCGATCTGGGGATTCGAATGGCCGAATATGCCTGCGCTGTACTCACCCAGGAAGTCGGTGTATGTGTCTCCATCGGCAGAGGTGAGAGTGCTGCCCTGCCCGGATTGGAAACTCAATGGGAATGGAGTGGTATAGAGGACAGAGCGGGTGTTACCGCCGGGAAAGTATTTGCATGCTTCTTTGTGGGCTTGTTCTGATTTGGGGTTTTGCTTGGTATATGCCTCCTGGGCGCTGAAGAGAGCAGCTTGTAGAGACTGGGAGGTGGCCATTCTGAAGAACTGATGACTGGATTCAGCTGTTCTGGCTTCATGACAGTGGATGATTGCTGGTATATTCTTCTCCCAGGCTCTTGATGGTGATGCGGGGAAGGCTAGCTTTCGGTTGAGCTTGATATCCAACTCCCGAATGCCAAGGCAAGAACAAGCATTGAGTACACTTGTAGCCGAGTTATGTTTATGGCATCAAAATGTCTAGATATTCAATCGCATAATCATATTCTGCATAGGGCCATTTTCCCTGTTGAGCCAAACACAGTTGGTGTGAAAAGCGTCTCAGGATGTGGAGCAATTCAGCTGCACAACAGCCAGCTTACAGGAGATATTCCAAAAGAAGACAGATCTGTCTCATTGCTGCCCGAGGAATGAAGATACGGCCAGAAATCAGACATGTGTGCAGAGCCAGGTTCTGCAGAGGAGCCACGTGGATGTCACAATGTTTGCGTGAACTGCAAGCAGGATTCCGCGAAAGGAAGCATGTTACATGGATACTGTCCTAGTTGGTTGAGCAGACACATGGACATGTGGACATGACCGCCATGAATGCGAGGCGGTCTGCATGGGACAAAGAATGAAGAGAGAAGAAAAGATGCCCTGGCAGTGTCGAAGATGTGTGGAAGTTTGAGGAGCTGCATGTCTAATTGCCCGGAAACTAGCCTGTTCTGCCGATGTTGGAGAGGGATTCTCGTGCAGTAACTATACTCCGTACCTTCGTGATGTCTCAATCTTTGACAATCGCGTTTGTGAGGATGTGGTGCTGTTGATTTCTCGGCCGGCGGGGAAAAGCTTCCATCTCAACTGCAGGACAGCATATTAGCCTACAGGGCTCTTTTTTCTTTTTTCTCCTCTCCCTCGAATACCTTTTTTGTTGTCTGAAGAGACTCAGATTTTGCAATGCATCACCCCGTCATCGTCATTGTCAGCATCAACAGAACAGGCAGCGTGTTTCAGCGAGTCCCAAGTCCTCAAGTCCGCCACCGATCCGTCTCCCCCTTTTTTTTTATTTCGCAGTGAAAAATCTTCTGAGGGTGGATGAAACATTAGTGCAGGGGTTGAGAGGCTAAACATAGGTCGGCCGGGGTGGAGTCGGAGTGCTAATTATATCTCGAACGGACAAGGTCTAGCATGAGAGTAGGAAATCGAGTATAAGAGAGGATCAATCATCATAAGGGATAGTATTAAGGATGTTTGGGTGTTTGGATGAGATGAAGATGGTCGTAGGGCTGGGAAGCAAAACACATCCAGGCCACATGGTTCATGTCTTTGTTGACTATCAATCCTCATCCTCATCCTCATCCTCAATCCTCAATCCTCATCCCGGGATAAAGAGAATGCTTCCAGAACACGATGATCAGTATCAGGATGTGTTTGTAATGCTGACTGTCGTATGTGTATGTATGTACGGGGTACTGTACGGTACAGCCTTCTGTCCCGCTTGATACGGAGTGGGATTTGCAGCCAATCGCGAGCTGGGCGGGGTGCATGGATTGGCTAATTATAGAATTGACAGGGGTTTCTATGGCTGCTGATTGGCTGTGTTGTCTCATCGTCCAAGCGCTGCGGATTGGGGGGGGTTGGAGACTGCGGCCTGCGGTTGGCTGGCGTTGCGGATTCGTATTTTACTCGGATAAGACTGGTTTTGTGGTAAGTCCAACGTGAAACTCCAACAGGGGAGAGAGAGAGGCGACTCTTCATCATCATCTGTCATCAGGAGAGAAGAAAAGGATTATCCATGTCAGATGAAAAACAGCTGGCATCAGACTGGCACTCAACAGAGAAGATGAAGATGAAGAAGATGAAGATAATGAAGAAGACAGTTAAGATGAAGATGGTGATGATGAAGATGTTTTATTTACCAACAGATACCACATACACTCTCGTAACCGTAGACAATACGCCGCAACCCCACCCGGACGGCGAGAACGAGGCACAGATGCTCGTGACCTGTATGTAAAAGTGCTGTATGGCTGTATCTTGAATCATCTTGAGTCCTCATCAGTTGTCGTTCTGTCGCTGTTTGTGTTTGTGTTGTCTCTCCCTCACTCACTCACTCACTCCCTCTCTCCATCTCTGTCCTCCTCCATCTCACCTCTAACCACCCGATATCCCCATCATCTTCTCTTCGGGTGCTTAGTGGTCTTCCTCCTCCTTCTCTCCTCTCCTCATCCTCATCCTCATCCTCATCCTTATCCTCACTCGACACAGACCATTCTCATCTCTCTCTTCTCTTCTTATTCACTCCTTCTGCTTCCTTCGTTTCGCTGTCGTTTCAGCCCATCCCCCAGTCATTCCCAGGTGGAACGACTCCGTCCATCTTCGTCAATTCGCCCTCTTCCATCCTTCGCCGGGACCTGAACCCAACCTGCTGCCTGCTCTCTCCTCTCTTGTTTCAATCAATTCCTCCCTGCGCTTCTCAGAGACAACACATCCGCTCCTTTTCCTCCTTGGCCCTCCTCTCAAGCGCCGCCCAGCTTTAATCAGCATCACACATAACGGTATGTTGCACCCCGTCTCAGATCTCTGCCCCCTGGGACTATATTGGTCACAACCAATCTCTCTCTCCCTTGTTTATTTTGATCCTCTCGTTGCTATGGTTTGGACCTCTGTCGATCATCTTGCGAATCTTGTTCTATCCCCCGTGTCAACATGGCTAATCGCAATAAAAGACCTCTATCTCCAACCACCGGTCTGCTGTTCCCATCTCCCCTCAAACAGAGACCAAAGGAACCGCGCTCGAGGACGCCATATACACCGGACCTTCCTGCTTTTGACGACGGAATTAGCCGACTGGAGAGTGATCCTATATCGGCAGAGACCTCCAAAAGCCGTCGGCCACTGTCAATTTCCTTTTCCTCATTAATGTCTGGATTTACTGTGTTTAGCGATGGGAGTTGGCGGGAGGCAAACCTGGGGACAAAGACCATCACCGCCATGTCACCGGTGACAATGGGCTCCGGCAATAATACAACAACACAAAACGCGCATCTGATGGCAATGTCCACGATACCTTCCGCGATGTCGAGAAAGTTTGTTTTCGAAAACCTCCCTCCATCCAGTCATCAAACGGAAGACGCGCCCATTCCTCCTCCATTGCTGTCCCGAGAAAGCGTGTCCACGGCGTCAGAGTCCACCGACTCGTCGCCTACAACTACGAGTTCGGCCTTTGACTCGCCCATCATCATCGAAACGACTCCAGAGTCGTCTCCGGAATCGCCGACCTCCATGAGTCCGTTCGTTTCGTTCAAACGGAAACTCCAGGATCACGGGCAGATGGCTCACTCCTTCCTACAACCAATGTCTCCCAGTGCATATCCTCCTCCATCGGATATCTCCTGCAGACGGGCGAAAAACCTGAAGAATCTTTCGCTCAGGCTGCCGGCCTCGGCCTTTAATCCTCCGCTTTCTACCGCGCCGATCGCTCAATCAGGTCGCCACCTCTCGGAACCCTCGTCGCCCGTCCGACCCCATTCCAGAGGTTCTCGACGACGACAGCCAAACCTGACGATTCAAACGCCTGGTTTCCAGCGCCCATATTCTTCCAACGGCACGCGAGTTGTACCACCGACTCCCGGCGTCCGACCAACCCTCAGACATATCGAATCCTCCCCGTCGCTCAACTCCATCCTATCGCCTACACAGCCAGATCTTGCCTTGCCACCGCCGTTTCCTTCAGAGTCGTTTTCTTTTGGACCGTCGAGCGATGTCGACTCTGGTGAAAATGCCCACCCTTCAAAGCAGGTCAACTTTAATCCTAATGAACCCTTGGTCGAGTTTGGAGAAGAGGACGATTGTCCCATTTCTCGCGAATCAAGAAAAGGCAGCGAACGAGGCTATCCAGAGGGCCCCATACTCATCTACGATTCTGGCCTCTGGCTCTATCTGGAACCAAGTCGAGAGGAGGCTTCTAAATTCGATGTTGTCTTCAACGTCGCCAAAGAGGTGACCAATCCGTTCAAGGGAGACGGCCCGAAGCACGACACGGTGGTCTCCGTCTGGAAGGCCACCCTTGCACAGTCCAACGCCGCTCTGCGAGAGGAGGAGCCCGCCACTGCTGCTTCAGAAATGTCGTTTAAATCCGCCTTTGAAACCTGGACCGAACACTCACAGCCAACCCCAAAGGCTGGCCGACCGGAGCCAGAGTACATTCACGTCCCGTGGGATCACAACTCTGAGATTCTAGACGACCTCCTTCCTCTTTGCGAGATCATCGATGACAGGATCTCCAAGGGGAAACGGGTTCTCATCCACTGCCAGCTGGGAGTGAGTAGGTCCGCATCACTGGTGATTGCATATGGGCTGTTCAAGAATCCTCATCTGGACTTCAACACGGTCTACGGTAGAGTCAAGGAGAGAAGTTGCTGGGTGGGACCGAACATGAGCTTGATCTATCAACTTACGGATTTTCGAACAAAGATTCGCGGTGGAACTATTGCGAAGTCTCCTGTCGCGGAGTACAATGAAACCGTGGCCCAGGGTCCTCGCAGACAGACTGCAGATATCGAAAATGGAGCTACTTCCTCGAGAGGCACTCCGATCCTAAACACCGGGAAGCTAGACCCATCGAACCTCTTCAGCCAGATCAACCCATTCAGCCCACCCGCCTCTCCCTATCGAGTCCGCAGACAAATAACGCCCCGACCTCTACCCTTGCGGGAGAAATTCCACACAATCCACTCACTACGCAACTCACCTCGTCAAGAGGGATTTGCTACTTATCAACGCCCTGCGCTACGGCCCGCTCTGCAGATGGACCTTGTCATGCAAGACGTACCACCCAGCCCATCATTTTTCTCCCCAAAATCCACTGAATTCACTGCAACGCCGCTTGTTCGGAGCAATGCCGGTGATGTCCCCCTTGCAAAATTCGCCGACCTCCAGTCTCCAGCTATTGTCCGCCGCCCTAGCATGATTGATCCAAGGTCACCACAGAAAAGAGTGGAACCGATTATCATGAGAAGCATTGACGAATTTCTTTGATCTTTTCTCCCATTCTTCCTTTTGGACCTTTTTTTTTTTTTTTTTCCAAACTCGGTAGATTTTATCTGGTACAAAGACGTTATCATACGGAACCACTGGGCTTACTTTACCTTTTTGGGAGGAATTTGATATTTATGCGGATGATTCGAAAGAGCGATTCATACCCATGTGATTCCATTTTTTTTTTGCTTTTTGCTTAATTGATTCGCTGATTAGGAATGATTCTACGGCCAAAGCGGGCTTTGTTGCTGTTTATTTCTTTTCTATTCTTTCCCCCCGAAAAAAACCGGGGGAAATGAAGGCGGGTTGCCTTGGAATAGGCGCGCCGCTGTTTTGTGTACGATTTTCATGTATGCCAGTTCTCTGTCCTTTGCCTTGCCCCAATTCCTGCTCTCCGCTTAACTTTGGGGAAAGAGGGCAAGGGATTTCTTTTTCCTCGTTTTTCTCCCGCCCGTTGCAAGTGTCTCTCTGGCATTGGCGTTGGTGTGGAAAGGGATCTTAAAAGATTACATGACATGGGCTCTCTCGCGTGATGCTCTTTTAAATGTAATATTAGTTTTTTTCTTCATATTTTGGATCTTGCCTTTTTTTTTTTCTCTTCAAGGTGGAGGAAGAAGAAGAAGAAGAAGAAGAAGAAAAGGGAAGATGCGGGATTGCAGAGAGTAGAAGGTGAAATGGAATTAATGACATAACTGCCTGGTCGTCGTCGTTGTCGTCTGTTGCCCTTGTAGTGTAGTAAGCTTAGCAATTGTTGTCCCTTCAGTTCGTGGTTCCAACTCGAACCATTTTAATTTATGCAACAACACGGGCAATTTTCACGAAGTAACTAAATGTCCTCTCCGGAGCCAACGCGGGAAGATGACCACCCGCCGCACTTGGATCCAAGTGAATTAGGGACGAAGGAGTAGTACGTGCCGCTTAGTGTGTTTTCCACTCTAACCTTTTTACCTTGTCAATGACCCCGCGCTTTCAATGTGGGGAAAAAAGAAAAAGATGATGGATTTTTATATTCAATACAGTTTTTACTGACATATGATTCTTTACAATTAGTTGGGAGACATACTACGCACGGTCGTTGGAGCATTTATCCTCGAAGCGAGAGCGGGGAATACGAGGGGATGGAATAGAAGACGATGGCCAAGACGACGATGACAGCGATGATGATGCTGACGATGATGACGACCCGGGCACGTCTTGGTTCACAGAGCACAAAGCACCAGAGAAAGTACTACGGTTCCTGACAGCGGAGAAATTCCCGCTCGCACCGTGCAACACAGCGGAGTGGAAGCAGCAGCGGCAGCGGCAGCCGCGGATTCTGGATCTGGGGACGGGGAATGGGAGTATGTTGATGCTTTTGAGGGAGGAAGGGGGGTTTGTGGGGGAGATGGTTGGGGTGGATTACTCGGAGAGGAGTGTGGAGTTGGCGGGGAGGTTGAATGGCAGTACTGGTGGTGGTGATGGTGATGGTGGGATTCGGTTTGAGGTGTGGGATATACTCGGTGCTGGGGATGGGAGTGGGTTGGCGCGGTTGGAGTGGTTCCCGGCCCGGGATGGAGGGTTTGATATTGTGCTGGACAAGGGCACGTTTGATGCGGTGTCGTTGTCGGCGGAGGAGGAGGAGGTGCTTGAGGAGCGGGATGCTGGTGGTGGTTTCGGTGAGGATACAAAGGGTGGGAAGAGAGTGGTCAGGCGGGTGTGTGAGATGTATCCGCGGATTGCGGCGAGGCTGGTGAGAGAGGGTGGGTTCTTGGTGGTCACCAGCTGCAACTGGACGGAGGAAGAGCTGGTGCGGTGGTTCACACAGAGCGGCGGAGGTGGACTGGAGGTCTGGGATAGGATCGAGTATCCCAGATTTCGATTTGGGGGAATGGAAGGACAGGGAGTGTGCACAGTCTGTTTCAGGAAGAAGGGAGACGGACACAGTGATCATTGATATCTGATCTAAACATGAAGCTCGACTGACAGTTCATCAATTCCTCTTCCTCAAGAAGGCCACAACGCACCATCTGGCTCGGTTCTCTGGTCCCTCGCCCTCCCTGACAGCCACCCATTCCCGTCTCACTTCGTCCTTCTCGCTGGTCGCATTGACGTCTCGCTCGTAGATGTCGTCCACGACCAACCCCATGGCCACCGCCGTCTCAAAGAACGAAGCCACAGTCTCTCTGCCAGTGTGGAAGCCAGCGACAACCCACGCCACTCCGCCCTTGTCTTTGTCTGAAGGGGCTCTCAGGAACCACAGCAGGGATTGCACCAGATTCTCATGTTGATCCTTCATCCACAGACAATCCGCACAGATGATGCGCGTGAATGCGCCTCGATTGTCGGTTGAGAATTGGCTCGTCTCTCTATGTTCATTCTCGAAAACACCCCATTCGTGAGGATAGATAGATATCCGGTCTCGAACGGCCTGCTCAGGGATATTCTGCGTGACAGATAACTGGACAGACCCGGTTAGGGCGGCGGAAGAGGGATGGTCAGTGATATATATGGTCTCTGCACCGGCGAGGGCGGCAATTATGGATGGTAGAGCTGTGCCTGTGGTGAATAATTAGCTTGAGATACTGGATAGTATGCATACATTCAAGAGTTGGTTCTTACTCACCAGCGCCAACCTCCAGCACCCTTTGTCCTCTGACACTCCACCTCTTCAGGGCGTCGTCTTCATTTCCGGCATCACCACTCCCCCACGCCCTCTCCGCCTCCTCAATTCGCTCTGCAATCACCAAGGCACCGCCCCATAGGTAATGTGCAAACAACCTCCGGCCCGCTTCAACGTTGCTGCTGCTGCTGTGTGTGTCGGTGGTGTCCTCGTAGTCTGGGACTGTGATGTGAATGGGACCGAAGAGAGGAGAGGTGTAGAGGAGTGTCTGGCCGGGGGAGCCGAGACAGGCGGGTGCTTCATCGGGGTAGAGGTGCGGGAGAAAGGAAGAGAGGAGGTCCTCAGCGTCGTCGTCGTCGTTGTTGTTAGTTGTGGTGGTGGTGAGGTTGACGGGATGAGGGGCGGATGGGCGTTGGAGGGGTTGGATGCGCGAGGGGAGCATCGTGGTGAGATGAAGATGGTTAGAGATGAATACAATGGCCAGTCTGGTTGAGAGTGATTCTTTTCATCTTGTGATCCAGCATCAGATCTTGTAGACTGGATTCATTCTCTGTGTTCTGGTGTTGGTCTGTCCTTATGATACAGATACTGTGCTGTACAGTAGTGTTGGCATTGATCTGATGATTCCATTAATATCCAGGTGAGTCTTCTCTTCCTGTGTTTCTACTCATACAACAGACAAAGCAACAGTCACACTACAGACAATGAGTCTGACATGAAAAGAGATGAAGATCTGGATGTTCGAGCCGTGTTGTTAATCCAGTGATTCTGGTATAATTACTTCCACAGCGTCTCTTCCACTTCTTCTCTTCTCTTCTTCTTCCATTGATAGCCGGCGTCGCCACTGTGAACACCGGTTGAGTCAAACACCACAGCCAGCACGGTAACCACACGCAGCGCCTGGTGTTGCTGGTGTTGCTGGTGTTGCTGGTGTCGCCCGTGTTCCCCTTGCCAATTCGTTTGTTCTGCTGTTTCTTCTTTTGCTTTTCCATCTCAACCGATCACTTTCCAGTTGACTGACTTGACACTATTCCAGGACATGTCTATTCACTCTATCTACTGTCAACTCTGTCAATCAGTCTTCTCTCTGACCGGCTTCTGACTCTTGTCCTCTCTCTCTCTCTCTCTCTCATACACTGACAGTACCTTTTCTTTACAATGGCATCTTTCAAGGCAAGTTAACGTCTGCCCTCTCCTCTCCACTACCCGCCAGTCGTCTAACCCTCACCAGGAAGCTCCCAATGTCCGTCCCTTTGGCCACTCCTCACCTCATCCCCGCCAGTCCTCCGGCCGTCTCCATTCCCACTCCATATCCCTCGGCGTCGTCAACACAAACCACCGTGTCACCCGCCGGAAGAGCATGACTTCCACTGCCGCCACGAACGTCGCTGCCGTCGCCGCTGCTCTCGGTGAATCCGTTGCTGCTGCTTCTCCAAACCTACCTTCCACCTCCTCCGCTTCCACTTCGTCCACTTCCTACCACCGTCGGGGCCTCAGTTCACGCCGAGTCGGTCTAGAATCCTCTTCAATGAGCTCCTCGTCCGTCTTCGCCTCATACCTCGCCCAACAACGCAAACAGTCGCCCAATTCCGCCTCCGCCGCCGCCAGTAATGACACTAGTAATAGTAATATCAATAATCACAATAACAATAATCAAAGCGGAGAGGATGCCCCCCCTTCGTCCAGTCGCCCAATCACCACCAAACACCGCAGCCGTCGCGCCAGTGAGGGTTCACATCTCATGAGAGCCGAAGGAAAACGTTCCTTGACCGAGCTCAAGTGTGATCGCTGTGGGAAGGGGTATAAGCACAGCAGTTGCTTGACAAAGCATATGTGCGTATACCACCGCAATCTCAAACTCCCTCCCCTCCCCACACTCCTCCACCCCCCGGTTCATACACTCTGCAAAGAACTATCCCTTTCTTGAGACAGTCCCTCCCCCCACCCAAATGCCTTGGACCGCCTTTGTTGACACTTCAGGCCAGGTGGGAGCATGACCCGGCGTGGGCGTACACCTCCAAACTGCTCATCTCCAAGCACCAGCAGGTCCAGCTCCTAGAAGCCGCGACCGTCTTGGTGACCATGAATCAAGACCCCAACGCCCCGTCGGACCCTGCCCGCTCCAGCGACTCCGACCGATCCTCTGCCTCTCCCACCGCATCGGGCATGTCAGAGTTGCGTGACGAATTGAGCTCCACCGAGACCACGCCACCACCCATGGGCGAGGATTCCATGGCCAAATCGGGCGATCACCACCATCGTTTTGGCTCTTCTGCCTTCTCCCGCTCCTTTCAGTCTGTGCCGTCGAGTTCCTTTGCCGGTAGCGCGCCGTCCTACTCCCCTGCACGATCCCACTTCCGCCACTCCAGCATCGACACTCGGCCCTCGACTGCTGACACCGGTATTCTGGACGACGACGAAGCTGGTCTGGCGGCTGCCATCGGGCTATGCAACTTTGGCACCCCACGCACCGGGCCTATCGTCATGTCCTCTGACATCCCCCCGGTACCTCCACTACCCGCTCGCTATCTGAGCCAGAGTGTGAGCAACAACAACAACACCCGCCCTGCCGGTAGCGCGCACGGCACGGCGCGAAGCTTCGAACATCGAAGGACAGCCTCCAAAGACGCGTCGTACACTCCCACATTGTACGATCCTTTCCTCATCAATCCACCGCTCTCGTACAAGATCTCAGACGAGCGGGACGTGAAGATGGGCGACGTCAACCCGATTCAGGAAGAAGAAGACGACGATATGGACCGGAGCTCTGTTGTCCCCATGGAAGAAGATGACGACGGGGTTTTTGGAAAGATGGAAGAGTGATTTTCTTACTATAACATATATATATATATATACGGCCTTGTATTTTGCAAACCCACCCCATTGAAGCGTCTCGAGGGGGTTTTCCTTGTTTTTGTTGCTCCATGCCTTGCGGGTTCTGTGTTCCTTCTTTTTCGTGAACTGACGACATGATCGATGTTTCAAGATGGGGCCCGCGAAGAGGCCGATCGGTGATCGACACCGCTTGGGTCGTTTAACTAGTTAGAGCAGAACCTGGCGGGTGGAGAGGAAAGGAAAAACGGGGACAACAACGCCCAGCAGTTGGCAACGCAGATTACTTCTTGACTGGGATAATGATGGTTTTTTTTTTTGCTGAATTCTTGCGCCTCCTTGAATATTTTTTATTTGCAGGCTCGATTCGTTTTCGGCAGTAGTTTTTTTTTTTTTGTGCTTTGGATTCCCTAGTAAACTTTTTTGCTTTACTGCTATACGATGTACAATGAAACGAATTTACATATCTTTTTACTCCCTTGACTTTGACGTTGGGGGATTGCAGTTATGAGATTACGTTTTTTCAATGTGGATTCAGTCATGGGAGAAGGAGTGTGGGCAACGATGCGAAATCCTTTAGGATTGATATTATCAGAAACTTCCACAGAGAAAAAGAGATGCCATTCGAAGGTCACCAAAGGTTTCATAAACCCCAAAACAAAAATAAACAGAAAAGAACCCGAAATTCTTATGGCATAAACGCCGGTCGTAAGACAAGACAAAACATGATCCCGAGAAGACATCAAAGATGATAATAAAACAATCGCTCTCAAAAGGGTATACCGTATACAAAACACACACATGCATTCGCAAAAAAAAAGAGTCGAAAAAAGCCGGAGTCAAACCACCCAATGCCCCAAAGATAAACCACCATCCAGACACCAAGAAAAAAGCACACCAATGACGCCTCGTAGGCGTTTGTCCTCAACACCCTCTTAAAAAAAGCAATTGAGCGCACGGAGCCTTTTCAAAATCGAGTCCATCAAAGCGGAGTTTTCGTTCGTAAGAGTTGGAATACCCCGAAGGCTTGAAAAGAGCGAGTAGTAGTCCGATCCCCATATAAGGGAGATTGTTCGTCGGGAGTAGAAAAGTTGGATAAATAAATGCCTAAAAGGCAAGAAAGGTAAGAAAGTGACGGATCAGCAGTAAAAGAATTTCTTTTCGGAACGATGAAAGGACGCCCGAATGGCTAGAGGGTGGAATTGTTGTTGAAAAAGGCCCGAGGGCAGGATAAAATAATCGATCGAAATCCCACGAAGGGGAATATTTTTTTTGGTAAAGGTGGTAAAACGCCTACGGCGAGAATGGTGATCGATGTGGGATTTTCGTTCGGGAGAGTTAAAATGATGCCTTAATGGCCGGAGGGTGAGATTGATTTCTCGAAGAAATTTGTTGTTTTTTGTCGATAAGCCCCAGGGCAAGAAGGTAATTCGATTCCATAAAGAGGAAATATGTAGAGGAAGTAAGATGCCTACGGCAAGAATGGTGATCGATCGAGTTTTTCGTTCGGGAATGTTAAAATGATGCCTTAATGGCCGGAGGGTGGAATTGATACCGGTTGAAGAGAATGATTTGTTTTTGTCGAAAAGCCCGAGGGCAGGAAGATAATTCGATCCCACAAAGGAAAAATCTGTAGAGGAGGTTGTGGAGGTAAGATGCAAGAGTAGTGGTCGATTGAATTTTTTATTCGAAGAGGTGAAAGAACGCCCGAGGGCAGGAAAAGTAGATTCGATCCCTCGAAGGGACTTTTGTTGAGAAGCCCGAGGGTAAGAAGGCGGAAACTGAAGCGGAGGTAAATTGTCCATGGCGAGAATGGTGATATCGATCGGATTTTTCGTTCGGAGGAGTTTGATAATAGCTGAGGAGAACAGGAGGGTAAAACTGATTTCTTGAAGGGATGTTGCTAAAAGCCCGAAGGCAGGAAAAGTAGACTCGATCCCTTGAAGGTAATTTTATTGAGAGGCCCGAGGGCAAGAAGGTGAGAATCGTAGAAGAGGTAAAATGTTTATGGCGAGAATGTTGATATCAATCGGATTTTGGTTCGAATGGGTTATAAATGCCCGAAGGCCGAAGGGTGAAATTGATCCCTCGAAGGGAATCTTTGTTGAGAAGCCCGAGGGCAAGAAGATGGAAATCGTAGAAGAGGAGGAATGTTTATGGCGAGAGAATGGTGATATCGATCGAATTTTTTCGTTCGAAGGAGTTTAAAAATGACTGAGGAGAGCAGAAGGGTGAAACTGATTGCTTGAAGCGAGGTTGTTAAAGGGCCCGAGGGCAAGAAGGTAGAAATCTGTAGAGGGAACGTTCATGGCGAGAGAATGGTGGTATCGATCGGATTTTTCGTTCGAAGGAGTTTAAAAATGACTGAGGAGAGCAGAAGGGTGAAACTGATTGCTTGAAGCGAGGTTGTTAAAGGGCCCGAGGGCAAGAAGGTAGAAATCTGTAGAGGGAACGTTCATGGCGAGAGAATGGTGGTATCGATCGGATTTTTCGTTCGAAGGAGTTTAAAAATGACTGAGGAGAGCAGAAGGGTGAAACTGATTGCTTGAAGCGAGGTTGTTAAAGGGCCCGAGGGCAAGAAGGTAGAAATCTGTAGAGGGAACGTTCATGGCGAGAGAATGGTGGTATCGATCGGATTTTTCGTTCGAAGGAGTTTAAAAATGACTGAGGAGAGCAGAAGGGTGAAACTGATTGCTTGAAGCGAGGTTGTTAAAGGGCCCGAGGGCAAGAAGGTAGAAATCTGTAGAGGGAACGTTCATGGCGAGAGAATGGTGGTATCGATCGGATTTTTCGTTCGAAGGAGTTTAAAAATGGCCGAGGAGAGCAGGAGAATGGGATTGATCCCTTGAAGGGATTTTTTGTTGAAAAGTCGAGGGGTAAGAAGGTGATTCAAATTAACAAACGGAGATTAGTAGAAGAGGTAAAACACCATGGCAAGAATGGTGATATTGGTCTGAAAAAATGCCCGAGGGCCGGAGGGTGAAATTGATCCCTTGAAGGGATGTTGTTAAAAATGCACGAGGCAAGAAAGTAATCGATTCCACAATGGGAATTGGTAGAGGAGATAAAACTGCCTACGGCAGGAGTAGTGACCAGTCGGGTTATCGTTTGAAGGGGTTGAAAATTGTCCAAGGGCCGGAGGTTGGAATCAATCTCTTAAAGAGACTATTTTTGTTGCTGAGAAGCCCGAAGGCAGGAAAGGGTGTTCGATCCACAGTAAAGGGATTTTCGAAATGGTTAAAAGACGCCCGAAGACCGGAGAATTAAATGAATTGCCCAAGGGCAGCAAAGGTAATCGATTCCACGAGGGGGATTTTTGTAAAAGTCGTGACATGCCTAATGGCAAGAATGGTGACTGGTCGGATTTTAGAATGGTTTAAAAACGCCCGAAGGCCGGAGGGTGAAATCGATTCCTTGGTGATGATTTTAAAAAAGCCCGAGGGCGAGGAGAGTAAACGGTCGATCCCATAAAGGGATCTTTCGATCGCGGTTGAATGCCCGAAGGCAAAAGGAGGTGAGAGGAGAGGTTGTTAACGGTTCAAAGGCTCGATGGCAGATATTCGATCCTTTGATATGGACTTTTCGTCAAAGTGTTTGCCCGAAGGCGAGGAAATGTCGATCCCATAAAGGGATATTCGAAAGGTTAAAAGCCCGAAGGCAGAAAGGTTAAGGAATCCCTCGGTGGGATATTCGTAAAATAAATAGCCCGGAGGCCAGGATTTGCACCTTCTTCATCTTGTTAATTGACGCGGCGTTCGACAAACTTCACTATACAATATAATGTTAGTTCCGTACACAAGCCAGCCTCCAAAGAAGTCTTTGTCGACCTTCAATGAGTTCCATCTTAAAGCACGCCAACTCGGTACCAAAAAGAGAGCATGCAATGTTAAACCCGGAGCCCAAATCAAACCCAACCCCATGTTGAAAAGAAGGACGGTAAGATAAAAAGACGTGTAAGAAGGATGTCAGAACTACCTTAAACTCGGTCGAGAATCCCAAGACTTGTCAATCAGCCAACCGCAAGCTCCAAGGGTCCAAAAAAGAAACATCAAGGATAGAAAGAGGGAGATGGAATGAATTCCTTCTCCACAGTCATTTCTGCCTTTTGAGTTCTTCGGATTTTGGAAATGCGGGAGATGCGGAAGGGGAAGACTCGTCTTGATCATCTCACCCGTATGTTAAAAGGTAGTATTTCCGATCGCCTATCTTGTCTTTTATCTCCATCCTCTTTGTGTGTAAAGGGAAAGGAATGATTCGGAAGGGAGTAGCTTCATGCCTCTCCTCGGTAGGAGGGTGTGTGAGAGAGGAGCTCAGAGGAAGACGCGAACGAAGGAGGAGGTGTGTCGGATGAAGTTTGGTTTGGATTTGGACCGTCAGGGATTTCCACCATTCTCTTGTCCTTGTCTCTTGTCTCTGTCGAGGTTTCGGTATGGAATTGGTCGAGAAACGAAGATAGAGGTGGCGAGAGAGGATTAGAGACTTGAGACAAGGACACGGACGAGAAGATAAAGTCGGATTCGAAGTTGATTTTGTTGTGAGAAGGTGGAAAGAGCCCAGTTGATCACCGTTGTCGACCAGAAAGCATGGAAGGATGGAGCAAAAGCGACAGGAAACCGAAAAACACCGCACAACGACCTCCTCAAGACGGGTTGACTGAGGATGAGGATTCCCCAAGAGTTTCCTCCTGGGGGGCCTCACCCTCGGTTTGGGTGACAACACCGCCTTGCTCCTCTCGGAGGCGAGCTTTGGCCCGTCGTTGGCGGGTTTTCTTTGACGGTCGGTTCCGTCGCTTTTTCTTTCCGGAGGGACCGTCTTCACCAGCCTCCTCATCAGAGGATTCGGCATCGGGCCCTTCCTGGTGCTCCTCCTCGTCGGGCATCTCGAGCAATCTGCCTTTGCCCTTGATGTCCGGCTTGTCGTTGCCGCTTTCTGGCACGGTGTCGGCGACGGCGGACTCTGGTGGAGTGATTGGTTCCTCCACGGTTGTTGCTGGTACCTCCGCAGGAATCTCGGAGGTTTGCTGTTCTTCACAAGGCAGAACAGCAGGAGATTCCTGGGAGGATACCACCGTTGGAGAACCAACAGCTTCCTCTGGGATTTCCACCGAGTCTGTCGTTGTTGAAACAGTCGACTCGGCGCTCGAAACCATGACACCCTCGGATTGCGTTGGAGGGTGGAGTTGTGCGGCCCGCAGTGTCCCCAGGGCTTGCCGTTGGAGAAACTGGGAAAGGATGGGAGTGTAAATCAGCCCCCCGGAGAGAACTGATTCTTCCCATCTTTCCACCAAAGTTTTCTCCTCAGGTTCCTCCTGGATCGACTTTGGAACAACTCCGCGCAAAAAGGGATTGCCGGTGTATGGAACGAGTTCCCAACCCGTATAGCGGTTACCGTCTGCGTTGGTTGATGATTCGACATGCGAATCCTCAACCAGGCTTTCGGTGCTCGTAGAATACAGAGCCCACAAACCGAGCAAGTCAGGCACGGACTCCAACCCCGTGGTGGACCCCATAACAAGGTCACCGGAGCTGGCGCGGACCGTGATAGACGAACGGCGGCGGTCTGTCTTCAAGCGGCTATCCAGGGACAAGGTCATTGATTTCATAAAGATGAGCAAGAAGCCCAACCCGAAAAAGACCAAGGAGGACACCAGAGTCCCATCGATGGAGTCGTCTTGTCCAGTCTTGATGTCAGAGTCATCCTCAGCGGGAACAACTCGAGACGGCACTGGAAGTGTCCGAGATGGCACAAAGACAGGGACAGGGGACGTCTGCATCGCTGCCAAATCCAAGTCGAAGAGGTGAGGGAAGTGTTCTTTGAGGCAAGCCAGCTCGCGCTCCTGTTCCACCCTCTGCGTCCAACCCCTAAACCATGGGTGGACGACGGTGGGATCGTGGAACCACTGGACCGCGAACACGGCTGTCTCGAGAATCTCGTACGAGCCCGTCACCACTACCATTGGCGTCCACGTTGACCGCAGTCGCTGCACAAATGACTCCTGGGGGCGGATGTCCGTGTAGGGCACCGGCGCGAACGTTCCCCAAAGAGTCAGAACTGTGAATGCGATGACCGCGAAGAGCATCGTGGCGGAAAGTCGATGAGAAGGGCGCGAAAAAAGGAGAGGTTTAAAAAGGAAGCTTTAAAAGCTTTGGCTCTCGATGAGCAAGGGAGAGAGAAGAAGAAGAGGTGACAGCTTTGATGAAGCTGAATTGTGGGATGGCAATGGTGAAGAGAGAAAAGGAAGAGAGAGAAGAGGAAGAAAAGTGAAGAGAAGGAGGGGGATTTTATATTCGAGGAACACGCCGGGTCACGAGACTGGTAAAAACAGGCTGACGCGAAGTTCCGTCAAGCAAATAAACAAGAAAAAGTGAATGGCGATGTGTGTGTGTGTGTGCGAGGAGGAGGGGGTTAGGGCAATGAGAGCAACGCAAGCGAGGGAGGGGAGAAGATGCTGCGATCGGGGGATGCCGTCTAAGGACGAAGACGCGGGTATCTCTGGGGGAGGCTTAAGGACAAGAGGGAAGGGTTGATATGGAGGCCATATAAATCGGAATTCTTCATGGAATCAGCGCTTTTTTCTTGTATCTTAAAACCAGCATGAGTATCAGTGGCAGCCCATCCTCCTTAAAACGCCCATACATGAATTGTCGTCAACATGCAAATATAACCGAAGCAGAAAACCCTGGTATATCGAAACCAAACGGAAAAGAAATAGAAAATGCAGCCACAGACGAAGGAGCGCCCCCCCCTCAAGGCATACATGAAGCTCAGTCGATATCCATCTCCTCCTGCATGCCTCCATCCACCAGCATTCTTGTCTTCTTTTTCTGCCGCAGCTGTTCCTTGCCAACCACGAGGCCGACATTCTTGCTCTTCTGTTCCTCCAGCGGCACGCCCTTCTCCAGCATCTGCAATTCCTTTCGGATAAGATGCTCCCCCTCGGCCACGACTCTTCGGTCCTCCGCTCTCTTCTTCTCCCTTGCAAGCTTCCCGGCCAGTCTCCGCTTCGTAAACACGCGCTCTCTCCTCAGGCGGATCTCCTCGACCCGCTCCATGGCCTTGATCGTTGCTGCCACCAGGTTCCGGTCGTATTTGACAGGGACGTTTCGTTTCTTGGCGAATTGAGAGAGGAGTATGGAGGAGTCGACGATCATTTCCTTGCCGCGAAGCGCACGATGGGTCTTGGTCCATTTAAGCTTACGCGGCTGGCGCTTCATCTTGAAGTTCTTGTGACATTTTGAACGGCAGAAGCGGAATAACCGGGCGTCATTGCGGACAAAAGTGATGCCCTTTGACGGGTAGACGGGACGGGAGCAGAGATGGCAGGTTTCGATCCTGTCAAGAATTTGTTAGCAAGGACTTTTCGGCCAGGACGAAGGAACAACATACCGCATGGTTGCTGGCTCAGGCCCTTGGCTCTGTTTTCGTTTAATCCAGCTTGATTCAAGTGAAGCTGAAGTCAATTTTTTCCAAAATGATAAAACAGACGTTGAACAGTGACAAATCAACGCTAAACCAGATCCGTGATAGCGCCACTTTGCACAAAAAGTTTGTGGTTTTGTTGCCATCACCATCACCATCACCATCACCACTCACTCACTCACTCACTCGTTCAACAGATTGAATACCGATCATCACTCTTTGTTCCTAGCCATCATGACTTCTGTCCTTGCTGTGGGCATTGGTGTTGCTGCCGCCGCTTTCTTCGTATGTAGCCTCTCCGCCATGGCTCTATTGAAATGAGAAGAAGAATGCTAACAATTCCTTCACCAGGGCCGCGCTGGGTTAGTTGCTTTGCGCCGCTACAGAGGAAGCGTGAACTCCATGGGAAAAGCATTTTACAAAGGTGGATTTGAACCCCGCATGAACAGTCGCGAGGCGTCTTTAATACTGGGACTTTCGTACGTTTTACCACCGGCCCGTGCAGTCTTTTTTATCCGCCTCCCCTTTTTCGGATATACAGGAGCAAAGCTAACGTTATCCTGGGTATGTAGCGAGCGAACACTCAACAAGGATAAAGTCCGCGCGCACCACCGAAAGCTAATGTTGCTGAATCACCCGGATCGTGGTGGCAGCCCGTATCTCGCGACGAAGATCAATGAGGCGAAAGAACTCTTGGAGAAGACTTCCTAGAAGAGAAGAAATAATTCAGGAAGCAAAGCGGAACTGGACACCTCTTGCGAGCGCCTCCACGGCCGAGACCTGTCCTCTGTACAGTTTGAAGTTTCTGCGGTTTTTGCATAGCACGGCGTTGGTGGGTGTTTTTTTCAAAGCATGGATGGCTCTAGGTCTACCGATATATCATCTACACGTTACGAGGACATCTCCTCTCCTCCGAATTTCCAAATAACGCATACGTCGCTGAATATTGAAAACGTGATTTGACGATCGTAAGCGGATACGTTTCTTTCTCTCACATTGCTGCTACGGTTTTAAGTCCGAATTTTTTACCTGGCTCAGACTTGGTGTATATTAACTCTTGGTTTCCCGAATCCATTAATTTCGGATTTGATGGTTTTATGATATCCCCTTTTCTTCACTTGCTGTTTATTCTCTCAAGTGATGATGGAAAATTCATTCGGCACTCATCCCATCGGATCAGTAACAAATTCGCACTTGCAATACACTCAACGATTCTGCATCAAAGCGTCAAATCAAAGCGTCAAATTGAACAGGTTGAATCTCAATTAAAGATCCAAATCCAGTACCAAAGTTCCCCTTTTCAGGCCGAGTACTCTGTCAAACAACAGTACATCCCCAGAACCGGTATCCACAATCACCCATCCAACGCTTCAAACTACACCCATCACAAACCGTCAGTCTTCCAGTTTTCCACCCAAGGTATTGTATTAAAACATCAATCATTTCCTCGGTAATGTAAGGCGCTTGAAGCTAAATGGAGTTTGTCAGGAGTTCCCTAGCCAGATAATTAGGGCCAGCGAACACGTAAAAAGAATAAAGGTATGCTGGCTCTCTCACTCCCTCTACTTTGGAGATAGTACAACCGCTGGCCTGTCCATGTTGCATGGCGCATGAGAGTTTGCCAGACTAAGGCCGGTTTTACGTTTGGGATAAGCTCGACAAGATGTGTTCAGATTGAGAAAAATGTGCATCGAGAGTGCTGGAGGCGTACTATTCGGCAAAAAGCCATGCGAGCTTTACAGAATGCCGGGTATTGAGTTTATCCCGCCCAGCCACAGGAAACAAGCATACATAAATGAGACTCACGGCTTCGTCTAATGACAAACGGCTTATGTTTCACTGAACCACTTGTCCTTCAGTAACTCTTCTGCTGTAGGCCTATCTCGCGGATCAAGTTTCATAATCTTGCAAATGAACTCGCGGTTCTCCTTTGAAAGCTCCGCGTCTTCGGCTAGGGCAAATGGCTTCCGCTGCTTACTGCTCATTCTTTCAACATAGTCATTCAATTGCATCGCCATGCCCGCTCGTTCCTCATCCGCTATCTCTGCAAACTTCTTTGGGAGTGGGCCGAAGGAATTTATCTGCTTAATCATGATGTACACCGGGTATTCCTCATCCGCAGGGTCAATGTTCTCAGGCTTGAAGATATGCCAGCCCTTTCCCCAAATCAAGCTTATGAGCTGTACCGCACATATCAGCGAGTTTGACTCTCGGATGGCTTGGTAACTATACTCACAGTCGCTCCGAATGACCAGATGTCTGTCGGTGGGCCCCACTTCAAATTGAGCATGGCTTCTGGACTTCGAAAAATACCCGCGCCAATGATGTGTCCATCCTCAGAATCGGCCAGTGTTTCAAAATTGCACGTATCTCCGCAATCACCAAGCGCTACTTCAGATATGCTTTTTGTATCGTTCTCGTAGTTGACCAGGATATTGTCCGGTTTGACGTCTGTCCTCCCCCGGCGCGTTAGCTTTCGGAGATTCCACAAACATGGTCACCACGGGCAGAGATCAAAGGACCGTACCTGTATGGACAAAACCGTCGCCATGCAAAGCTGCAAGAGCCTGAAGAACAGTCCTCGCAACCAATTTAATCTCGCGTCCCTCAATAATTCTCGACTGGGACAGATTCAACAGGTTGTCATCAAAATATCTCAGTACTAGCAGCGGCGGATCCTGGATCTGGTCGACCAGTTGTCGGATTCCGGGGTGCTTCTCAAATTTTTTCAAAACCGTACGCTCGTTTTCTAGACGGTGCGCCGGTGCCGATTTCAGGATGTATTTGGTGGAGCAGCGGGAGCCACTAACTGTATTAGCCAGGTAACAGTAGGTGAAGAGGAGTAACAATGCCATTCGCCCTCACATAGCAGCCCAGACATCAGGATGTAAATTGCCAGAAATGCGGTAACTTCCCCGGGAGCCTTGCAGTAGTTGGCCAGTTCTCAAAGCAGCAGACATCTTCGGTTTCAGTTACTGCAGTCCTTGCGTAGCAGGAGGCCGAAGTAGAGTGAACAGGAAGCATTAAACATGCGCTTTCGACTGCGACGGGTTGCTTGAAATGATATTTGTAATGGACACGATGATTCAACTAGAACCCTCAAGCTTGCACCGGCGGCTCTTACGGAGCGCTATGTGGGGGTAGGTTAGGGGTATCGTTAAAGGAGGACATAGGATGAGGTCCGTGTATGTAGTTAGTCGTTAGCTTAGGAAAAGGAGATTGTTTCCTTGCCATTTCGAACAGACAAGCTTGTCGCATGGCATTCGCTAGTACCTCATCCATGTTCCGTGAAGTAACTAGATGGCGGTGTCAGAACCCGTGGCTTTTTCCTTCAAGTTTCGGAACAGGACTGGCACGAGCACAATTTGCCTCTATTCCGAGCCCGGCAATGGCAACATAGCCAGCTAATTCAAAATAGATATATTATACCCAAGGGTTTAGACGCGTTACTTACTTTTTAATAACGGACCAACTAGCAAGCTCGGCTAGTCCGTCTCGGCCAATACCGGCTTTTTCTAAGAACTTATCAAGAGAGCTCCGATTCGACACAGAACAGAAAGGAAAAGTATGGGTAGAGGAAGCTCAAGCGGAAAGATAGCAATTCTTGCAAGAATGGTCTGGTCTATCAGGATGACATCTCTTGCAAAGAGGCTAAATTTCCAAGGCAAATTGCGGGTATTCCTGTATGTATAGTTGTGTGCTGCATAACTGCCTGAGGGCGGTTGGGACAGTCTATGAATGAATGAATGAATGAATCAATCAATCGATCAATCAATCAATTAATGTGTTCGGGATACTAAGATAAATACTCTTTCGTTGTTGATTAGCATAGCCGCCTACCCTTGCTTTAAAAGATCGAGGAGCGCTTGGGAGCAAATTAGAGCACCATTGCGACGAATTCAGCAAATATTATTCAAAGCATATACGGAGTATGTATTGTGTACTCATCCAGCGTACGTTAAATTGCAACTAATGAGCCCCTGCCGGGTAGCCAAAACATTAACCAGTGGGAAAGACACAGAAATGTGTAATATGCAAATCAAAGTTTGCGAAAGTAGGGGCAAAAAAGAGCAGAACTTCCCGAAATCAGCTCACTCAGACTGATCGGTTTTGATATAAAACAACAAGGCCTAGATTTACCGCATAGCATCCATTCCACCTTGTAGCGAGGCTTCAAGGTCATTGGGCTGCGATGTCCCATGGATAGCTTCCTGCGGTCGTGGTTCGTCTTGCTTCCAGGCGCCAAGGTTCTCTTCAGGTATGGGGACGCTCGCCTGCTGGGCTGCAGGCTGTTGTCCCGGACTTCCAAGCTGAATGTTCGGCTGTCGTACGTGTGCACGGAATCGCCTGACTTCGTCTAAAATCATTAATCGCATCTCATGGACCTCTTCCACCACTTCAAAGTGAAAGTCAAACGTGACTTTGCAGGTTGGCTCGTCAGATGCGTCGTGCCAAATCTGTAGGTAAGGGTGCTCAAGAGCCTCCTCGACTGAGATTCGCGAGGATGGGTCGAATGCCAACATCCGATCAAGAAGGTCCAGTGCTTCTGGGTTCGCATTCGGGAACAGTCTTTGGAACGCCACCTTTTGCATGAATGGTAGATTGCGAACGTATTCTTGTGCGCGCGGGGAACCAATGCGGCAGAGCGTCTCTTCATTGGGAGTTCCCAGGTAATGGAGTATCTGGTTGAGCTGGTCGACGTAATCACGGCCTTTGAAAAACGGCCGTCCTCCGAGTAATTCAGCAAGAATGCAGCCGACGGACCACACGTCAACTAATATTTTTTGTTATTTACTATCGCCCGAAACTGGGAGGGGAAAGGGCAACATACTAGCTTTCGTGTAACTTGGGAAGCTCAACATGATCTCTGGAGCACGGTACCACCTTGTTGCAACATACTCGGTCATGTAACCGGCATTTTCGTCTGGATCAACCGAGAAACCACGGGCAAGACCAAAATCACAGATCTTCAGCTCGCAGTCGGCATTGACCAAGAGGTTCCCCGGCTTCAAGTCACGATGTAAGACATTTGCGGAATGGATGTATTTTAATCCACAGAGGATCTGATAGATGAACGATTGAAAATGGGCATCTGTCAGGGGTTGTCCAGACCGGATGATCGCCGCGAGATCACATTCCATAAGTTCTGCCTCCGTCTTAGCATCAAGAGCCCATAAATTCCGCCAAAAGTCAGCGTTCTCACCTTCATAGAGATAGACCTCGTTGAAATGGTCGGGTCTCGGAACATCCATGTCATAGAGACAAGTGATCTAAAAAATCAATGTCAATGCACAAGACTCCGGAGGAAAACAAGGAGGACAATTGGGGTATATATATACATTGCGGTGGCCGCGGAAATGCTGTAGCAGCTTGATTTCTCTCAAGGCTCGTTTGGCGAGAATCTTCTTGCTAAAGACATTGGTGACCTTTTTGATGGCGACGCCTTCACCGGTTTGCACGTTGGACGCGGCACTGATGACAGAGAATAGATGATTAGAAACCGCCTATTCACACCATACATTGTGATATCACTGAAGAGACGGGCATTTGGCACAAGGCGGCGGGGTGGGCGTATGGGAAAAGGCTGCTGGGAGATACCCCGCCTCGAGGTGAAGGTTGACCGACGAAAAGGTCAGTGAACATACCAGACAATTCCATATGCACCTTGTCCAACCTCCTTTGTGACATTGTAGCGTTCGTCCACGATGAAATCCTGGTTGAACACCTTGAACACCTTGCGTCCCTGTAGGTCTGACATTGTTGCGTAGTCGAATTCACATGCACCTGGCCTGAGAGTTTTCAAAGAGTATGCGCGGCCGAAGGGGATAAGCCGAGCTCCGGTTCGCTTTTCGGTACTTCTTTTTGAGTAAATAGATCGAGCCGATTCAGAGAACACACACGATATGAAGATTCTTCTCCTGGGCCGGCTAGGAGAAAGAATTCGAGAGTCGGAAGGACGGGGGAGGAAACGAGGGTCAAACGAAGGTCATACGCTCGAGATCTCAAGGGAGTTAAATAAGGGCACGTTGTATGCTTGCTGCCCGCTCCCCCTTTTTCTTTTTCTTTTTTATTTCGCTCAAGTTGCAGCGAGTGAGAAATGACGACAGGAAGGGTCGGCGTTTAATAGCTCTCATTCATTCGAAACACAAAAGACGAGGGGTAAGGCCGTGAGAACTGGAGGGATAAACCAGTGAACTAGGATGTTACTTGGCAGTCTTTGCTTGATTCACAAAACGGGCGCCAAAGATTCGACAGCCACAGCCAATGGAAGATGCAAGGACAGGAGCTGCCAATGTAGCTGGAGTCTGTGCGAGGAAAAAGGAAGCAAAAAGGAGGAGAAAATGAAGCTTGACAGGCGGGACGACGCAGTTAGTTAACTATCTCGCTGGCCAAGGAGGGAACGACGGCGGGGAGTTGGGCCAGTTGCTGATTGTTGTGTTGGCCCAACGCAATCAACTCACTAACCTGTGTGGATATGTAACATGGCTGGTCACCTCTGTTGGACAGATGCAGCCATCGAGACTCTGATGATTGAGGTTCTTGGATCCTAATCTACAGCTGCAAGAGCTTGTCTGCAGACAAATCGATGAAGCTCTTCTTCCCTTTACCCACGCAAGCTGCACCGGATTGTCCAGATCCAAATCCAGCCTCCATCTGCCTTCTACTGCGAAGATATCTACTCGTTCGATGGGTCCGCTGATGGCAGTAACTGAGCTTCAGGATTACATCCGATGCATACTTACTCGGTACCCTGTACAAGTTCAATGTTTGATCTTGAAATGCAACGTCTCCCTTCGGGCTAAGACTCCGAGGTGGGCTACCGGGCCTGTATACTAACGGGCTTGCTTACTTACTTGGCCATCATATCCCAGAGCTTTCCTGTGAAACACAGACAAAGTGGCCTACACTTTCACTGCCTTTCGTCGCCTCATTTGTCCAAGATGTTTGCTCTCGCAAGTGCAGCCTTCGAGACCATCTCCCCTCAACAGACGAATCTCTCAATATGGCTTCAGAATCCTGCATTGCAAGGACAACACAGGCGCCGTGCCCCAGATTGGAATCCAACTCTGGGGTATCAACAACCCGACAGGAGCAACCCTTCTTTCGGAACCAACCGCAAAGACTCCAGTGAGACATACGTGCCCCGGATGCAGCGGCATATCCGATATTTCACAATCAAAGGGGAAAAGTGATATCTCTCTATCTCTCCACACAATTTGTTTGGCCTTTTTATTTTGAATTGAAAGGAACTGGACGTCTCGGAAACAGCATGTCCGAACTTTTTCGAGAAGCCCTAGATCGCCCAACCGCTGGACTTGGAAGACCCTTGTTTACCTCCCTTGAAGTGTCTAACTTGCAGGGTGCCCTGCCGATGCCCGGTATTGAAAATGGAAAACCCGATTTTCTTATCTTTCAAACATACATCATCATACTAAGCGCCTTCATTTTCTTCTAGGCGATCGGTTGGGGCTCACAGCCGTTGTTGGTTGATTAGTTAACTAGTTAACCCATGCGCCGCTTGGGACATAGGTTGTAAAGGAAAGGCTTCAGCATTCTCGGGCCGCAGACTTGGAAAATCATTGATATAGTTAAGGGCCCTTTTGTAACTAAGAGTTGCTTCTGGCCGAGGAGATGATATTTGCAAGAGCTGGCCAGTAAGACATCGACAACACCGGAGCAATTTCTCACGTCTTCGCCCAGCGAGCTGATACTCTTGATCCCTCTTTTCTAACTGGACAATGTTTTTCTTTTTCTTTTTCTTTTTCTTTTATTTATTTAAACCCAGCTTGCTCCCATAGTTAACTACAGGGTAAAGGTTTGGATATCAACCAAGGAAACTACCTGGCTACGGGTAGTCCTTTATCCCAGTGCTTAATTCAAGTAAAGTACAGTACACAGTATGCACGCTTCGCATCCCCGCGGCCATCACGGTTTCGAGAATATAAAAACTTGGTCTCCAGGTTCTTGACTACTGCGGGAAAGGTTGCGAGTGGACCGTTCCGAGGATCCGCCTGACTTTTCAGATTCCACGGTTGAGCCGCCGAGTGGTTACCAGAGATTCATCTATATTATCAACGGCCTAGATGTAGTATTACCTTTTTAGCTAGTCAATTGGACTCTTTGCTCGGAGGGCTTAACTACAGTAAAATCTCTCAGCGAGATTGACGGTTCAAGAAACCTGGTCTCTGGACTTGAGTATCTGATGCAACCTGTTCGACGACCATCCTTGCACTTAGGTTGTGCCTTGTAAAAGAGAGTCTCAGAACTGCTCCACATATTCTAGAAGAGAAAGATTAAGTGATAGTTATGGAGCTAGATGGTTTATATGAGCTAATAATTGGAAGTCATATCCATGTCGTGAACTGGGGGTCATTGAAAAGGAGGAAGGTAGATACTGAGCTGGATAACATCACACCGGAGGAGCCGCGAGAAAGTAGAGGAAACGACCCGTTCGTCACTTCGTCACTTCCTCACAACACGGGAAACGCACCGCCATCACCTCGAAGATCACTTCCAGCACTATAAACCATTTGACCCTCTTCAACGTGGCACCGAATGACCTGTCCCCTTCCGAACATCGCCCTTTCAAATCCCCTGAGGATCTTGACCTGATGGCCCATCTTACTCAACCCTTCTGCTACCGACTCGCTAATTCCTTCTTCCAGATAGACAGTTCGATCGAACTTATCGGCAGAATGAGGGTGCCCAGCACCGATACAGATCCGCGGGGCGTCGAGCGCTGATTGTGGAGTGCCTCTGAATGCTAGCATGTTCAAAAGCACTTGGACGTGACCTTGTGGTTGCATGAAGCCTCCCATCACACCATACACAGTATGTAACGAACTATCCGCTGGGTTTGTGACCATGGCAGGGATAATTGTATGGTAGGGTCGTTTGCGCGGGGCGATCACATTGGGGTGACCCGCCATGAGGGAAAAGTTCGAGCCCCGGTTCTGGAGGGGGAAGCCGCATCCACTGGGAACGATGCCGGTTCCGAACCCGCCGTAAAGGCTGTTGATGAAGGATATGCCGTTGCCTTCCCTATCCGTCACGGCAAAGTATACAGTGTCGCAGTGGTTGTGTGCTGGACTACCGTGATCGAGCATGTCCGATGCCTTGCTTGGGTCAAAGAGTTTCGCACGCTCGGCTAGGTAGGCTGGGGAGATGAGATCTTGCGATGGCACCTTTTCAACATCGGGATCGGTAACCCACCATGCCGCATCCGCGAAAGCGATTCGCAAGCTCTCGATTACGGCGTGGAGATACGGGAGTGAATTGTGCTGCTCCTTGGTGAAATGTGGTATCTTTCCAGCGCGTGATAACTCTTTGAGTATGCCAAGGGCCATCAGTGCAACGATGCCTTGGCCATTGGGAGGATGCTCCCAGATCTCTACTTCACCCCCTCCTTCACGACTTGATCCAGCGATTTCCCCAGGGTCGAACCTAAGTGATATTGGATCCACTTCCTGACTGCCTACTTCCGCATGGTGTCTGAGATCATCCAGGCTCAAGTAACCTCCAAGGTCTCTCACGACTTTAACGATTTCTTCGGCAATCCTGCCCTTATAGAACCCATCCTTTCCCTCTTCTGCAAGTGCTCGGAACGTCCGAGAAAGTTGTGGGTTCTTGAATATCTCGCCTGGCAGAGGATATCTGACGGCATCCCTTGCACGGGGATCGGCCTTTAGTAACTCTCTGAAATTTGGCGAAGCTTTCCGGATGGGCTCTTCGCATGCTTCCCACTGCATGCACGGCCGTCAGAACGATTCGATAAAGCCAAAGTTAGGAAGATCAACGTACAAAAGTGGAAGCCAACTCTGATACTGGAAACCCTTTCTCTCCCAGTTCGATTGCAGGCATTAAAATCTGCTCGAGCGTCACACGCCCACTGCCGAATTTCTCGACGGTATCCACCCAGCCGGCGGCTGCACCTGGGGTTGTTACAGCATGGACGCTGGTCATGGGAATGCCGCGGGTCTGGTCTGGTGCGATGTCCAGGTCTTTTCGGATTGCGTCAAGGGTCAGGTCTCCTGCAGCACGGCCGGAGCCGTTCAATGCAGAAACCTTTTTAGTTTTCGCATTGTAGAATAGGCAGAACATGTCCCCGCCGATGCCCGTGGAGCTGGGTTCCGTCATATTCAACGCTGCGGCTATACACACACATGAAAGGCTCAATTAAGACATGATCTTTATCCAACAGAAAAAAGAAAGGGCATTCAGGAAAACGAACCGACAGCCACAGCTGCATCCTACAAAGGCTGGTTAGCGATCACGGCACAATGAAATGACTTGGAAGTATCCTCTATTTACAGCGGCATTTCCGCCTTCTTCCAAAATCTTCAGTCCAGCAGCAGCAGCCAATGGCTGGGTACACGCAACCATACCAGTCGTGCTGTGGACCACGCTCCGTCTGCTTGAGAAGGGGGCGAACTGGAGCCCCGGAACGGAGTAGATATCTCGAGATGTCAACCCCATCTTGAAAACGAACACTGTCTTTTAGATCTGCACAATTGCTTCAGAGGCTTCTTTTCGTTGGTGGGTGTCTGTGGTGAGATTGTTGAGTGCACTGAGTGGAAGGGTCTTTGACATGCCCGTACTCTGTATGTATGTACTCTTGTAGTGAATTGCAGAATGAGTCACCCACGAGGGAAAGGAATTGCAAATATATCTTCACGGAGGGAAGCCGTGAATAATACTGGAGGTGCCGAACTGCCCCTCGCCGACACGACCGACACCTTCCCCATGTTTGCTCTTCTGGATCGCTCTTTCCCCACGCGGTGCCCAAAGGCCCGACTTTCCTTATAAAGATGGCCCCCAGCCAATCACATTCGCAGGAAATGCCGTACCGAAATATTCCGTACAGCTCGGTGAATCGTGAACCCGGGAATACAGCTAATCTCCTTTTGGCCTAGCTCATTGCTTCTTGACGCCATGACGTAACTAGCTGACTGGCCCCTAACTAACCAATTGACTAGTAACTGCAGGTGCCCCTCTCCCACAGCTTAAAGGGATCGGGCGCGGTGTTCTGATACATTCAACACCTTTGACTTGACATCACACTTTAGTCTTCTTGTGAGGCCCCTCTGGCGGTCAGCAGCACCTCGCTTCCTCCCGATTGAAATGGCTTGACATCTCTTTTTCCACTTTCCTACACAGTATCTATTCAAAAATCCTCAAAGCTCGTCCAGGATCACAGATTTCATGATGGTGATCTTCGTGGATCACGCACAGGATGCCTATGCTGCCTTTCCCTCGCAGAGTGTTGACATCGAAGCAACACGGTTACTCTCAGCGGAGGTTGTGGCGCTCACATCCCCAGTCAGTGCCAGAATGCCGGTTTCGTTACTATCGGCCGATCATGCTGCTAAAAGTGGGACAGACCACGGATCTGCCGAGGATTCAACGAGCAGCAGCAGTTCCGAGGAAGCTGCCAAAGAAGCTCTAGATCATCCCGTCTTCTCAAAGTTCTCTATAGCTCTGAGCTGTTATCCGTATGCAAAATACCATTGTTATGCATTGGTGTGCAAAAAGAAACAACAGTTTTTTTTTTTTTTTTTTGTTTTTTTTTTTTCCATGAACAGATGTTGACCCGCAAGTTCGCAGAATAGTGAAGCAGATCGCTCGCGGTGTGGATCTGAATACCCTGCACGCGTTGTCCAGGACGTGTCATCGGTTTCGCGAGAATCTGCTTGCGTCTCGGGCTCTGCTGATTCGGGAGACACTGCGTTGCCGGAATGATTCGATCAAGGGCAGTCAACCCGCTCCGGGGCCCGAAACCCTGAGAATCACTGAAGGTATCCATTGGCAGCTGTCGTCCACATTGGCTCACCGTTGCGCAACGGATATGGTCGGGGGATGCCAGAGATGCTCCTCCGTAGTCTGCAGGGTATATATGCGTGGATTTCATGATTCGTTGTTTGGAGTCAATCCCGTTGACAGATTTTGCAGAATTGTACGATGAAACCCCCTACCGTCACAATTCTCAAGTATCGCCTGCGTCGCCTCTGCTCTACATGCCTAGCAGCACCACTGCAGTCAGTGGCAAAACACAGTACCTATTTCGACTCGCCCTATTGCTCATGCAGCGACGGAATCTGGCTGTGTCGCCCCTGTGGACAGATCTTAAGCAGCGACGACACAGCGTACAGGCGCGTGTTTTCCTGGCGCACTCGGTACAGCACCTACCTAGGCGGTGGGCTCGGGATCGGCATCGGCGATACGTGTCAGGGCGTGCAATGCGGACGAGAAGATAAATGTCTTGCAGCAGAAGAGATCGAGGTGGAGGTAGACTGCGAAGTGGATGACTGGGTAGCAGAGCATTTAGACCACCCGAGCTGCGATGAGAATGGCGATGGGCATCATGCTGACGATGAGGGACCGGGGTATTTGAGGCAGGAGATGGTGGGTGTTGGCGGTAAGGTCAAACACAAGGTTAAGAAGAGAGTACGGGTTGGGGCGAGCGTGGAGGAGCGTGATGATGAGCGTGAATCGTCGACGTACTTGACGCTGGAGACTTGGGGGGTTATCCGGAGTTGGTGTGGGTGGTGCGCAAAGGTGGTGCCCGGCAAGAATGAACTCGTTCCTCAGGATACATTATAATCAGCATCCTTACCTAGGCAGCAGTTGTCTTTCACCTGGAGCAGGCGCAGATATATTCTATAGACTACCATATGGGTGGCTGTTCTGTCATACACTAGCATAGTTATGTTTGATACAATAAGGATTTCCCCATAATGAAACAATCTCAGTAGTACACAATCCTACAGCCTCTAAAAACTGAATTGCGATTCTATGGTGGCCTGTGAGATCCTCTGGTTTCCTGTTATATTGACTCTGCATATGTCAATTGATATGTGCTTGTGATACATAGCTAATATAGCTACCTTGGAAATGTAACCATTGATGCTCAGCAAGCCTGGTTGGGCTTCATCCAAGAATAATGATCCAAAACAAAGTTTTGTGTGTTCCGGATATAGAGGTGGTAGATTCACTAGCTACAGATTCGCAGAAAGGAGTAGCCACCTCAGAGCTCGAGAAGCAGATGTTGGTAATCATCAATTCAGAAGAAGATTATAGGAGATTGGACCGCATGTATATCCCATTTAGCATACCACCATTGTGGGCTGGGAATTCACTAGGAGATATCAGAGACAAAGAAGCATGCAGCATCACTCAATCACTCTGTAGAGGGCATAGGGGGTCAAGCAGTGTAGGAAGGAGACTGCAGGAGCTGACCCAAACCCCTCCGATGATGCAAGTGACAGGAAAGGCATAAACCCTTTTTTCTTGGTTGTTGTTCCCTGGCCATGTTGTTGTTATTATAGTCGCGTTGGCTCTGTGACTGCATAGCAACAACACAAACACTCTGGCAGAGCTCCTTAAAAAGAGGGGGGAGACAGGCAGCTTCACTTAGCATCTCACTTTCTCCTCTCACAAATACAAACACTGCCTACATATGACATCGTCAGCTTCTGTTTGAAACCCCCGGACCGGTCTTTTTGTATTCATTCAAACCACCCCCCACCTCTCATCGCCATGGCGATGACATTTGCACGCAGACTGGAACTCATGTTCATGCCCAATGAGATCCTGTTCAAGATTGCCGACAACATCGAGAAAGAAAGCGACCTGAACGCCTTCCTACAAACCTGCCAAGAGCTGCACGAACTCCTAAACACCGAGCTCTACCGCCGCAACAAGAAACACAACCACAGCTCCGCCCTCTGGTGGGCCACCAGCGAAGGCAGCCTCGAGACCGCAAAGCACGCACTCGCCGCTGGCGCAGACGTCAATGCGCTCTGCAACCAGATCAGCCTCCACCAGGGCGAGTCCCTGCTGCAGATAGCCGTTCCCGCCCGAGCCACGGCAGCGATCCGCAACCGCCACGACCAGCGCGACCGCATCCTGCAGGTCATCGAGCTGATCCTCGACGCCGGGTTCGATCTCGAGCTGTCCCAGCGCGCGACGGGATACCACCCGCTCGAAGTGGCGATCGTGGACGAGGACGTTGAAGTGGTGAAGATGCTGCTCGAGCACGGCGCTAAGATCCCCGAGGACGGCACCCGGGGTAATGCGAATTTCATCTATATCCTGGTGCAGTGGCCTGGACGGAGCGGGAATGTGGCGACGTTGGAACTCCTGTTGCAGCATGGGCTTTCTGTGCATTGGCAGCGGAGCATGGGGATGACGCTGCTTCATCTGCTCGCTGAAGGGCCGAATAAGAGGGACATGCGTGACATTGTGGAAGCGCTGCTTCGTCACGGGGCGGATATCAATGCGAAGAATGCGCGGGGGGAGACTCCGTTGGGACTCGCGGTGGCAGATGCTATCGATAGCGCCACGGGTGATCCGATTGGGTTCGATGGAGACGTCATCAGGTTGTTCTTGGAGAATGGTGCGAAGACCGCGGAGATAGAGGCACCTCGCAATGGACGGGTCCGAGAGATATTCGATGAGTTTGCGCAGAAAACGGGACAGACTCTGACGTTTCGATCCTGAGGGAGACGGATTCGACAACGTTGAAGTTGGCCTTTTCTTTTGTTTCTTTTCTTTTTCTTTTTTGTCGCAAAAAGGGGGATATATCCCAAGGGACACACGATGGATCCAGGAGATATTCAAATGATGCGGCTGAAGTTATGGCATGGAAGTGGTTGAACAGTGGACTTGGGAGTGATGTGGTTACCATGGAGTTTGAGCCTTAAAACACCAGAAGCAGAGATTGAACTGCATTGGGCCTGTATGACATTTTCTGCAAAACTCCTGTAACTAGAAATGAATGCATAACTTGACTGTTCTTCTGTTCGTTACTGGCTTCTCTCGCTTTCCATCCAGCCCAGCCCAAAGAACCCCATCCATTCAGTTCGCATTGAAGTTGCACCGCGCCACTTGGATTCCACGAGTTCAACTCCGGAGTTCGGAAGGGATGTGGTCAACTTGAGTCATTTTCCCCCGGAATATCCCCCCCAAAAAGTAAGGTCGATTCCTCAAAGCAAGGGTGATCCCTATTATGCTTTGAAGGGGAAAACTTGTTTTTTCTTTCTTTACGAGCAAGCAAACAGAATTATCTGAAGATATTCCTGGGGGGCTCAGCAGGAGTGGACTTGATTTGACGGTTGCTGGACTTATGTCGCATTAACTAAATTAGCCGAAGATCGACTTAACTGTGAATGTAATGTCTGTGTGTGTGTGTGTTCGTATTCGAGCCAACGGTTTGGATGGTTAATTGTGCTAAGCCTTGTTGGTTTATTTTGCGATTGTGGTAGAAGCTGGTTAAGACGTGACAGGGTCCCAAGTTGACTCGGGAATGTCAACTGACCCAGCTGACAAGTGATCTCTTTCAATTGATTTCTCATCCAAGCTGTTCTGGCAGACAGAATCTCTCGGGAGAAGAAGAAAAGTGGCTTGCTTCTAAATATAGACACTTAACCTGCATTCCTGTGGTCTTGGCTTATGTCTGTCCTGAGTTAATTGATGGCAATTAACACACACTCGATAAGGTTACACGGTGATTCCATCAACACACATGCGCATGACTCTCGAGTCTGTATGCTGTGCACTGTGTGACAGACCAGATTACTGATTCAGGAACACTGTTTGAGATTTGGTTTAATTTCCCCTGATGGTTTCTTTTTTACCTGATGCGTCGTCAGATTGTTTCGATTAGATGGAGGATACAATACTGTAAGACAACTAGATAACTAATGGCGGGTAATGAGTTGGGCTTCGGCAATCGAGCGTCTTTGGGTGGTGGCGGGCGGGCGTGTGTGCGTCCCGAAGAGGAAAAGACCAGACGAGAGAGCGTCCATTTCAGGGTCCAAAAGGGGAAATGGTGGAAGGGGCTATGTCGACGTGAAGAACAATACCTACAACACTGGGGTTCATGAAGCTGCCATATTTTATTTCCAACAAACCTGCCAACTCCTCCAGCCACAAGGGTCTATGCGTGGATTCCCTGAAGGAATGATCTAATCGATTGTTTCACAGCCGTTTTCCCGGATCGGACTTGGATGCAGGGCAAGTGGGAATGATGTGGGCGTGTCGTGTCAAGTACAGTACACCGATCTTTACGGCTGAATCTCTGAGTCGGGACCCCACAAGAGTCAATTACTCAAGAACAGGCCCACAATAAACATGGATCTGACGTTGGCCCCAAGACTGTCTTTTCTGAATGGTGAAGAGTGGAAGGTTGGCGGGTGATCGACGAACTGGATGGGAGTAACCTGCTTTTACGGGGAGGTAAACTGTGTGTAAACCGGCCTGTATGAGTAGCACTGGAAAAAGCGATGTTGATGTCCAGATTTGAAACAAGTGAAAGGGTAATTCTGGCTAATGTGCATTAGACGAGTATTCTGATTGTCTCTCTTCATCTTCATCATCATCATCATCATCATCATCATCATCATCGTGAAGAATGCTCGAGTCGTGGATTGTGATGGACGAACTGGCACTGCTATTTTTAGGCTTGCAAGCATGGCAGCCAGTCCCCAACGGGCGTAGCGCAGTGTGCTATTTGCGTGTGTTCCGCATTTAGGAACAGACCAGCGACACTGACCAGTGACCACCACCACCACTGCTGCACCGCTGAAGCCACACTGCAAGCCAGACAAACCCAGTAGACACCTGCTCACCATCGCACACGGCCACTGGGTAATGGCTCGTTTTTCCCGGCGCTTACTGTCAAACACGCGCGAACAAGGGAAAAAAAAAAAAAAGGAACAGCATGGTCGCACATCCACGCTCGCTGGGCTACAGGATCCTCCCCTGCCATAGAATGCTGCATCGAAGGTTCTGACACAAATCCATTGATGGAGAGGAATTGTGATCCTGTCTGTGTTGGTCAGTTACACTGGTGATCGAGGATAGAGGCATGTTGAATGGCAGTCGGTGTGGATTTCAATCATTCAACCGTAACTGACTAACTAACTAACTACTGCACATCATTCTGTATGCATGAAGTGGCACCTACGCCATTGACCGTCCTTCTGAAGAGTAACTAGAGTTTAATCGAAAGTCCATGCGGATTGACAGATTCCTCGTCCAGCGGTGGTTGACTGATTCCTCGCAGTGTATCGCTCAGCCCCAATGGTCAGTGATGACTGTTAGCCGCAGTTTCCAAAGCAAAAGAAGAGAGAAATGATCCATGTCATCTTAACTTAATGGAATGCGTGTTAAGACTGTTTCAAAATCAGTCTCCCCAAAACACGTTGAATTAAGTCCAAGGTACGACCCTGGGTCCCCCTGTTAGCCCTGGAGTCTTCCCGTTTCCGTGGATTCGAGCCCAGTCTGTTGTCTAGTTCGAGTTGAACTGCGGGAACCACTCAGCCTCTTCCTGTCTGCGGCTAGTTAGTTACTTGGTTGTGGGTGTGGTTGAGCATCTCCAATGGGTTGTCGTCCCTCCTGCGGCGTCCTTTTTGCTTTTTCGGCTTCTCTTCTCTTCACAACTCTCGCGCTCTCTTCTATTTTTGCATCTTCTGTGCCATTCTGCCATTCTGCCATTCTGCCATTCTCGACTGTCCGCTACTATATTACCATCGCCTATTCCTTCGAGAAGCATTGAACATTTATTTAACTTCCCATGGCTGACCTCCACAAACCTTCTCTGTCCCCGGCTCGATCTTGTTCAACCAACACACTCCTCGCTGCCTCTCCGTTCTTCCACCCTCGACTCTCCACCAGCAATGGCTGCCACTCGAGCACCCGCGACTAGCTGTGGCCAGCCCGGTTGGGATGCTCGCGCAATTGCCCCGTCCTCCATGTCGCAGATGCTCGATTTCCACCTTGCTCCGTCCCTCGCTTCAGTCTCCTCCGGCCCGCAGTCTCTGTCTCTGAATCAACACTGGGAGATGCCGCGATTCACCAGGCCACTCGCCAACCAGCCCCAATCCACGGCGAACACGCTATCCAAAGACATCGCTCTCACTCTTCGACGGGAGAAGGATCTGCTGGAAGCCACTGTCCCCGTCACGTACACTCCCGCAACACACAGAATAAGCAAGGCGAAAAAGGGGAAACGCGTCCATCTGTGCCAATTCCCGGGCTGCAAAAAGGTAAGCCAAAAAAACTACAACACTTGCGCCGCCATGGCCTTCACGGCATTCTTTTCATCCAATTGACCTAACCATTCTTCTCTCTTGCAGGTATTCACGAGAGCTGAACATAGACGGTACGTGCCTGAATTCATTCGGCACATCATTCTCTCCGGTCCCGCATACAGAGTCTAACAATTCCTGTCTTACAATAGGCGCCATGAGTTGAACCACAATTCCCAAACTTCATTCGTCTGCCCAGTAGAAGCCTGCGGAAAAGGATTCCATCGCAATGATTTACTGACGCGTCACATGGAGAAACAGTAAGCCCTTTTTCTTCTTCTTCACGCTCCTTTCCATTGCGCGCCCCCCCCCATTGACCGTAGGCTGGAAAAGTAGTACCGGTCACTCGCAAGTCAAAAGCCACAAACCGTCTCCTTCGCGCCGCAGCAAGAGCAGCCAGGCGTCCACCACCTCCGACACACCTGCTCCAATCCCTGCTCCTGTCTCGGATCACCGAATGACCCCTATTCCTCCAGCACTCCAGACGCCAACTCCTGCCTCCTCGCTCGCCCCGCCACCGTCTTCTTCCCTCCCACACGCTTATGGAGGCGATTTCTCCGCCCCCTTTTGGGGCCAGCCTGAAAAGCATTTCGAGAAGAGGCATACGGTCCCCCACACGCCCTACCTTGACGATGTCGTCCCGTTTTCCTCCCCTGCGAGTTCGAGATCCTCGTCCAACAGCAGTCCCTTCCCCATGCCCTCTCAGTTCTCCGTCATCGAGCAATTCCCAGAAGCCGTCTTCTCCCAACACCTTACAACCTCCCCGACACTGATGGCAGCCTACCCCGATTGGACTCCCCTCGAGGCGGCCGTCACTCAGGCCCCACAGATGTTACCTACCACGCCTTTCGGAGGTGACATCCCCCAGACAGTAGGTGAACCTTCCCTTATCTGTTGGACATCGGGCCGGAAGGATGCTGACGGTGCCCCAGCCGTACCAGTACCCCTCTCCAACCTGGATGGAATCGAATGGCTTGCTTTACGACGTGAACTTACTTCCACCCCCGGAGTCGTTTCAGGCAATGATGGACTGGCAATAATTGACCTTGCCAAATGGCAACATTGCTTCGAGTGTTACTGGCAGTACTTTCACCCGCTGTTTCCAATCGTTCATCGGCCCTCTTTCTTCTCGACAAAGCCCTGTCCGCTTATGGCTGGCGCGATGTTGGCAATCGGGTCACAGTATGATCGTCGTCCACACTCGCAGGAATACTCTTTGACTCTACTAGAGGCCTGCCAAGAGATTCTGTCAAAGGTATGGGCCCCTTTCCTTTTTTCTTTTTTTTCTCTCTTTTCTCTCCAACAAGTAGATTGACAATTCAAATAGCGAGGCCCTATCACTAGTCGTTCACGAATATCTGATATCCAAGCGTTGTTCCTACTCGAGATTTTAGCAAAATACAGGTCGCGAAGAGCTGATGTAAAAGTCTCTCCTCGGTTGAGAACCCTGTATGGCAGTGTGGGTACATTCCTACCCTTTATGATCATTCGGCCCTTGATCTGACTCTATTTCTTAATACTACAGTTTATTCAAGATAGCCATTGGGCTTCTCAGAATCCGCTTGCCGCTTACCAGAGCCTGCCTGCGAACCCCACTGCCGACGGCATTAGAAACGCACACAAGTTCTGGGTCGAACACGAAACGCGACGGCGAGTTCTCCAAGCAACTTTCGTTCTCGAGGTGCAACAATCGTTGCTGTTTCAGCAACCACTGGCTACATTCCTCCAATCCACCTTGGATCCCGTGATGAGAGAGTATCGAATATCAGCAAAGGTTGATCTCCCTTTTCCTTGCAGCTCCGACCTCTGGGAAAGCAACGAGATCGCGCAGTGGACGCAGAATGCTAGAAACTACGAGCCGCTAGTCTCTTCCAGCGCGATAGAACGCATTGTCGGGTCATCCGACGGTTCCGGACTCGATCTCGATCCATTTCAAGCCAGTCTCATCTTTAGCCAGACTTTGCCCAATACGAGCGACCTGGAAGAAAAGATGGGTGCAATGGTCGAGAAGATTGCAAGCAAAGCAAATCCAGAGGGCCGCGACGACCTGCGGGACACCCGATCGTCCTACATCCGGTTCATGTATCATGCGTTTTTAGCAGCCAAACATGCACCTCTCCGGGCACTTTTGACTGTCAGTGGAGAATCCTGGCTTTTCAACCGCAAGGTTTCGGAAGCGGAGTTTCGAACCGCCAAGGAACAGGTGCGGGCGTGGGTGTTGAACGCCGCAGAGCTAAAGACGGCGATGTGGCATGCGATACACATCCTCCGATACACAGTTGATCCAAAAGATCCCGATATGCTACGCACGCCGGGTCAGGGACAGCAACGAGCGTGTGCGTTCCCACGATTCTTAACAGCAATCCCGAATCCGCGACTTTCGACCCCGAGCCATTCTGGCCTCAATACCGCCGTCGAAGGCTCTTCGGCGACGCTCCAGCAGATGACATGTCCACTTACAATGCTCCAATCCAGTTGGATCTTGTACTATTGCATTTTGATCTGCTGGACGTACGAAAACGGCCCAACTTCATTCGACTTTGACGTTGCGACCAACTCTCCATCCGTCACCCCAGTTTCCCCCACACACTCGATCACTGTACATCAGTATTCCTCGACATTCCTTTCCAACTTCCCTTCCCTTCAGCAATTGCTCAACCATACCGCACCGCAAGATACCCCCAGCCATGATTTAACGGCAGTCATTGAACATATTCGTCTTATTATTTTTAGTAATGCAAGAGGCAATTGGAACAGCGGTGGACTTTTGAACGAAGCAGAGCGTGTTTTGATGAGATTAATTGAGCAACAACAGCGAGCGAGACAGCATTTGCAGCATTTTCAACATCATCAGCATCCGCATCAGCATCAGCAACAGCAACAGCATCAGCATCAGCAACAGCATCAGCATCAGCAACAGCATCTCCAAGCTCAGCAACAGCATCAGCATCAGACAGCGTGGGAGTTTGTTGATCCGACATTTTGATTTAGTGCTCGCCTTCTCGTTTTTACATTAGATGAGTTGCTTTCTTCTGATTTTCTTGCCCCTATTTTCTGTTTTGTTAATTTTCCCATTTTGTGCGTGGCATATACAAGGATAGAGCATTTTGGATTCTTTTAACATTTTGATATTTTTTGCATAATTTTCTCTTGACTTGTTTCCCTGTGACCACAGGTGTGATTTTGTTTGTCTTCTGCTCTTGCAATGTACTTGATATGCTCTTAATGGTTCATGTATAATGACTGCTTGTTGGATGTGATAATACACGTGTTTTTTAGTTGTCTCTTTTCTAGTATGCATTCTATTACTTGCATCCTTATACCCTACTCTGTTACCTACCTAGACAATCCTGTTACATTGGTTGGGAGATCCTGATTCTCCTGCCAATATATAGATCTGAGGACTGTGATTGATCTCCAAGACATACAATTAGTAATTACTTTTGATATTTTTGAAAAGGAAAGCATTTTTTCGGATACACCTAGTATGCATATTTACAGCAATAGATTGAAAGTGAAAAAAAAGGGGGTCAGTCAAGAAAGGAGACCCCCAGAAAAGCAACACCTTCCCAGACATATAAATCTATAGTCTCTCTATCCCAACCCTGCTGCACCAACAGCAAAAGAAAAGAACAGAACAGAAAAGAGCAGCCTTGCAAGACAGGGAGAGAGATCAGATCACCCCCCCATATTTACTTGAACTGATCCTCCGTCACCCCCTTACCCATAGCACTCGTGCTACTAACCCCCCCGGTGACCATCTTCAACAGCTCATCAACATACGTCGCCCCACTCCACTTCTGATGCGTCACCACATCAACCCCATTCTCCATCTCCGGCTCCTGCACCAACTCCCCATACGCCCTCATCCCCTGCCTCGCATACGCGCGCGCGAACTGATCCGAAATCAACGCCGTCGTATGCAGTCCCGCCAAAGTGATAAACTGCCAACAATACCCCAACTCGCCCAGCCGCTGGATATACGTCTCCTGCTCGTCCCGCGGCATCGCTGCTTTCCAGTTAAACGACGGCGAGAGGTTGTATGCGAGTTTCTGCTGCGGGTAGACGGCGTGCACACCCTCCGCGAAGTCTTTGGCTTGGGTGTAGTCTGGGAGTTTGCTTTCCATCCAGATTAGGTCGGCGAAGGGCGCGAAGGCGATGGCGCGGTTGATGGCGCAGGAGCAGCCGCCTTGGTAGCGGTAGTAGCCCTCGCGGGTGCGCGGGGCGTCCCAGTCCCAGTAGATGGGGGTGCCGCCGAGGAGTTTGTGGGCGGTGGCGCGGGCGGTTTTGTTGCTTTGGCCCTTGATGGCGTGGAGGAAGGAGGTGATTGTGGCTTGTTTGTCGGGCAGGGAGGCGCTGGCGTTGATGTGGTCGATGACGGCGTCTTCGAAGCGTTTTAGGCCGGCTTTGGATGTCCAGTCGTCTTCGATGGCTTGGAGCTCGGCGCCGTTCTTGCCTTGGCGTTCTGCGGCGAGCATGAGGTCGTTGAGCGGTTCGAGGTCCGGGTTTGTGGAGCCGACGACGAATGCGTGGTCGCGTGGGTCGATGGTGGAGGTGATGAGGGTTGCGGCCTCGGAGTCGGTTCTGGCGATGGCGAGGAGGTCGGTTCCTTGAAAAAGGGGATCAGAGGTTAGCTCGTTTTCTGGTATTTAATAAAGAAACCACTCACCCATTATATCAGCCTGTGCGCGGATGGCTACCAGTCGGTTGATATGTTCACTGATCGGCACCAGGACTTTACCAGCCATGTGTCCGCACTTTTTCGTTCCCGGAGCCTGATCTTCGATATGAATACCAGCGGCTCCTCGCTCGATAAAGAGCTTTGTCAACTTCATGACAGCAGTCAAACCACCATGACCGGTGTCGGCGTCGGCAACTATGGGAGCAAGGTAGTCAATGTTGGCCAGAGAAGCACGCTTCTCCTTGGGGTTGCGAAGTCTTTCTTCACGCTGTTTTCTGTCGTGGAAAAGCTGAGCCAACCATAGCTGATTGACCTTGTTCGGGACGGTGTTCTGTAATCACTATATCAGCAAACTAGCCTGGAAATTTGGTCTGGTTTTTGGCATTAACTCACCATTGGATAATCAGCCAGATCCGGTGACGGCTCATCCGTGGATGAAGCAGTGGAAGAGCTTTGCCAGCCGGAAACATAGATGGTGTCAAGATACTTGACCATCTGGGTGAGCATGGTTGGTTCGAGACAGCCATAGGTGTAGCTGGCAGTTTTTGCCTGATATTCACAATTGGGTATTAGCCGGATGTTCAAGAGGCCTCGCTGCGGGAAAGAAAGACTTCACGAGCTTTTTACCTTGAATTTCTCTTCCACGATATTCCATAGCTTCTTGCTTTGCACATTTGAAGGATAATCAATCTTCAGATTTCCTCGCTTTGCAACAATCTGCTCCGCCGTGAATGGCCGCTTGGTATGCCGCCATCTTGAATCTTTCCACCACTGCTTAACGGCCTCGACTTCCTCCCAGTACTTTTGCTCTTCTTGCTCGACGGACAACGGCATTTTGACGAGGATATTCTTTTCAGACGAGTCTCCAAATGTGAACTTCAGATTAAAACGAAGAGAGTAAAGGCAAAAAAAAAAAAACCACGAGGTCACTTTTCAATTGTTTCTATATTATATTTTCCCGAGGCACAGGGAAAACTGACGACGTCACCGGCGGGAAAAAATATAGATATGAGCTTCGGCCAATGGAAACTCAACGGAGTTGCAGGTGATATAAGGAGGGATGCAGCTTAGAAAGATATCAGACGGGGGAAGACTCAGAGACGAACGAATACATACATATATCTCCCCAAGGAATCAGCCCGTGTGAGTCAACGATAATGGCTCGAGAAGAAAAAAAAAATCATGCGCCTACAAATGTACGGTTCCCCCCGAGGCAAAAAAAAAAAAGGGCACTAACTTGGCATAACCTAAATTTTGCTATACATAATCCGCCCGCCAAAAGGTAGAAGGCGAAATGGGCGAAGAAACAAAGGGAAAAATGTTTTTGTCGCAATGGCGGCCAGCGTCCGAGCTGGGCCCGGGATCAGGAAGCGCCATATTGTGGTTAAAAGGCCCGAAAAGCAGGGTCCAGAATTCGATAGATTCCCGCAAATCAGGGTCTCCATATGGGGGGGGAAAGCTCAAGATGAAAGCTTACATATGTGAGATCCTGCGACTACTGGAGAGTGGCCGGGCCGTTTGGTTGTCGTGTGGTTCTGGTTGTTGGAATAGACCCTCGGTCCAATGGAGCATGGGCGAAACTCGTGGCTGTACATACTTCCAGGCCCTGAGAATCTCTTGGGATCGGTTTGCTCAGGCTGCAGACTCTGGTGCGAGCTATTGTTAGACAGGTCATCATGCCCACAGGCTCTTTTGTCCACTGGACATATACGCACTTGCGCGTTGATGGTGATGGCGATGTGATGTGATGCACGGCGGCTGTTGTTGCAGGCTGAGGTCAGCGTGCCGGAGTGGGCTTAGCGTGAAACGGCGCCGTACCGTAAGATTACACCGGAAACCAGCCGGTCGGGTGCAAACAGTGCAAACGCATGTGAAGTCGGATCCGGGATGATGTCAGCCAGTTTTCCCATCTGATCAAAAGCAGCAATATAATCCACGCTTTTGCCTTGGTTTCACGGAATGTGGCCGAGTCGGAAAGCAATCGTTTTTGTGTTTGAAGCAAGTTGGTTGTTATATGGAGAACCTCGGCTGGCGTGCAGAGGAGGCCCGTGTGACCCGGTGGTGACTCGAGGATCGAGGATCGAGCGTGAGCATTGCGATCCGGAGAACTAGACATCTGTCGATTCATCTTTTGCTGGTTCAAAATATCGTCCTCGCGTTGATTCTTTCTATGCAAAAGGTCATGGCCCCTGCGCCAGTTGAGCCACATGCAGACACGTTATCTGTTAGCTGCTTCGACTAACTGGAGTTTGGTTGCAGACCGACGTATTGTTGACTCAGGAGTCCTAACCATCAACGTTGAAAATCAGAATCTCAGGTTGGAGTTGATTGGAGGTCACCTGTGTCCTAATCGCTCCCGGTCTTTGGATTCAACATCCATAGAGAATCATGGTCACTAGTAAGACGTGTGCATCACAGATCCTAGGGAAGGAAGTTGTGTACTCCAAAAATCCCTGGAGGTTTGGCACTCCGGAACATATATTGCTCTTCCAAGGGAGAAAAGGAACAAGTGGCTGGCAATGAAGAATAGACATAACAGCTCAGAGGTCTCCTTGAGATGATTTAGCTGCAAGTGCTTGTTTAACAGTAACCGGGTCACACCGTGTTGCATGATTTAGTGGAATGAGGTTACCAGAAGACACAATTGAAGATATCCTGAAGAGGCTGATAGCTAGTTTTCAGACAGTTTGAGGAATTATTCCAATGTACATACGTCCTGTTTGCGACGAAGGATAAGATAGCGATTCAGAGATTCAGATATACTCAATTGTTCGAGTCCCCAAGGAAATAAAACACTCGGATGTCACTGCTATAAAGACAGATTCTGAAAGACAATAAGCAAAGGACTTGACAGTTCTACCATGTCAATTTTGCGGATAATCTGACCGATGGGTTGAGATTGGCGGTCTTCAGTGCTCAACGCTACTGATCCTTGCAGCTCTTGCGTCCCAATGGAACCGTGTACGAACATACATACAGGTCCTGTCCGCATTCATGGCAAAGCATTCTGGCGTTCATCTTGGCAGTTGCCTGCCGCCTGGTCACTGCTGGCGATGGTGCTGAAATCGACACTTTGGTTGATTCCCAGATACTCAAAGACCCGTACCTTTATCATTTTCCAAAATTGAACAGCAATGGTGCTGCATTATTCCCTATGCGACCCTGCCACGGGTTTAAATTGGAAGAGGCAACGATTGACGAGCTGCAAGCACAGCTCTCCTCAGGTCGACTCACCAGTGTTCAGCTTGTTGAATGCTATTCCGAAAGGATCTATCAGACTGACGGCTATGTGAAGTATGCTTTTCCGAAACCTTTACTCCCCATTGCGTTCATCGAAGAAACGATTATTCGCAATTATTCCATATATCGACTTTCCCCCACCACCTTTTGCCGTACCATGCTAAAACTGTCCGCACATTTAACAGCGCCATTTCACAAGTCAATCCGGATGTTTTGAAGATCGCCAAGGCTCTCGATGCAGAACGAGCTCGGGGTAAAGTCCGTGGTCCTCTCCATGGAATTCCATTTCTCGTAAAGGAGAACATCGCCACTAAAGACCGTCTGGAAACAACAGCCGGCAGCTGGGCTCTACAAGGCAGTGTCGTCCCTCGGGATGCATACGTGGTTCACAAGCTACGCAAAGCTGGGGGCCTGCTACTTGGAAAAGCCGCTATGAGTGAATGGGCCGAGATGCGCTCGACAGACTACTCTCAAGGATATGCCAGTTTCGGAGGGCAGAGTCGCAGTGCCTATAATTTTACTGTAAACCCCGGAGGGAGCAGTTCGGGTTCTGCGATCGCGGTATCTGTCAACCAAGCGGCTTTTGCGTTAGGTACCGAAACCGATGGTAGTGGTATGTTTCTATGTGACAATATGTGGGACGGATGGATGATATTTGCTGACCAGCGATAATGAGCAATAGTCGTTCAACCGGCAGAGAGAAATGCTATTGTTGGTATTAAACCCACGGTTGGCTTGACCTCGCGTGCTGGAGTGATTCCTATATCTAGTCACCAGGACTCGGTAGGGACGTTTGGAAAGACGGTTAGGGATGCAACATATGTGCTCGATGCCATTTACGGCATTGATAAACGTGACAACTATACATTTGCACAGAAAGGGAAAACTCCCCACGGAAAAGGTGGCTATTCTCGGTTTTTGACCGATAAATCTGCGCTCAGGGGCGCCGTCTTTGGCATACCATGGAAGTCTTACTGGAAATTGGGGGACCCGGGGCAAATCGCTCAACTCATGGAGCTGATCGATTTGATAAAGCGCGCTGGCGCTACTATCATTAATGGAACTGAAATCACCGACTACGAGACTATCATCCCCCGGGATAGATGGGACTGGGACTGGGGAGCTCGACGTGGGTATGCGAACGAGTCCGAATACACGATCATGAAAGTAGATTTCTACAACGACCTTCGAGCCTATCTCTCCGACGTCCAAAACACCAACATAAAAACCCTGGAGGATGTCGTCCAATACAACTTCGAAAACTCCGGCACAGAAGGCGGATATCCCACCAGACATCCAGCCTGGGCCTCCGGACAAGACGGCCTCCTTGCCTCCCTAGCAACCAAGGGCATCAAGGACGAAACATACCAGCAAGCCGTCTCCTTTTGCCAAACTTCCTCTCGCAAGGGCATCAACGACGCTCTCCGCCACGGTGATCGCGAACTGGACGGCCTCCTCGTCCCCACCGACGTTGGGCAGACGTGGATGATGCCGGCTCAAGCTGGATATCCGATGGTTTCGATCCCCGCCGGAGTGAACGTCGAGTCCGGCATGCCGTTTGGGTTGGCGATCATGCACACTGCATTCTCGGAGGCGAGGTTGATCAGGTATGCGAGCGCGATTGAAGATCTTCAGCTTGGTTCTGGCACGAAGTATCGCCGGACACTACCCCGGTGGCTGGGGTATAGAAGGCGAAACGTTCCTTTGGACAATGTGACTTAGGGCCATTGGTGTGTAGAGAATGGGGTGCTCTAAGTCATGCGTTGAAGGTCGTGTAATATGAGACGTACTTGCATAGAGTATAGGTATTCATTTAAACTCCTTGAAATTATAAAACTCGTATAGACGGAATGAATTGACCACAAACATCCTATGGAAATATTCATGTAAAATAAAATAAAAAAAGAAACTGGGGACTCTGCAGTTGAAAAGAAAGATGCAAGCCACAGCCTCCCTTCCTCTCTACATAAACGCGCCCATGTTCTTTTCATCGTTTGAATTTGGTAACATCGAGATTTTCGAGATCCGCCCTTTCTATTTGGCCCTCCTTTATCTTGTAGTTTTTGTTCCCATCCACACCTTCTATATGCATGCTAATACTGCAGTGCTGTGGCCCTGCTGAACGTCTCATACGGCGTACACGCACCAAGGGCACGTCTCATATGGGCATTTAAGAACTGGAGTCCGTAAACGAAACTTGCGTTCACCCAACCAAACCTATAATAGAAAGCGATTAGCAATAATACACCACCATTTTTTGGTACAAAACATAGTCACTTACCCTTCTCTCGAAACACCTTTGAAATCACTACCCTGATTTCCATATTCAGCATCCACCCGATGCGGATCAATCGGTCGCGTAACGTCGTACTTCTCCACAACCGCGCCATTGAAGTCCACAAACGCCTTTGTGATCATATACAGCCACTTGTACGCTAGTGCCTCAGCTTCTTCTTGATATCCGTAACGTAAAAGCCCCGTCCACGCAAGCATCTGCTGCGGCGCCCAGCCGTAGGGATAATCCCATTGACGATTGGGACGATCGATACCCACGACTCCTCTCGATTCCTCTGTCCCTGACACCAAGCCGCCGTAGGCTTGGAACCGTGGAAGAGCCTTGCTGACGAGAATCGACGCTTGACGAGGATTCGCAACGCCTGCCCACATGGTCCAGAACGTGGTCGCAGTTTCGTACGTGGTCATTTCCTTCTTGACGGTGTCATAGTCGAAATACATGCCCTTCTCCTCGTTCCACATGTACTTGTCGATAAGCGCCTTTCTTCGCTTTGCGCGGCGGTCCCATACCGCGGAAGATTCAAATTCCCTGCTTTCGCTGCCCTTTGTGCGGAATTCAGGAGGGACATGGAGTTTGTCTTTGAAGAAATCGCGGATCGTCCGGGCGATATCGACTTCATATTTATACAGTAGACAATTCAGGTCCACTGTTGCCAAATTGGCGCACACTCTTTCAAGGCGATATGAAGTATCGTGGCCCGACTCCCGGACGGCTCGGTCATGCAAGAAATATTCGTCCAACTCCGGGACTTTGAGCTCTCCGCTATTATAAGCTTCCACAAATTGCTCAAAAGTCATTCCGTGTTTCTCGGCATATGGAATTAGGATGTGGTAAAAATGAGTCGTCTCAGTCTCTGGGGGAACACCAATACCCGAGGGGCGGTATCTCGACAATCCACTTACGGGATCCAATCTCGGCTCAGACGTCCAGACGCTATGATACTCCTTAATCGCGGACAGCATAGCCTGCCGAAGAAATTCAAGTGAATCCGGCTCAGGTTTGATGCGTTCATAGACCCTTAACGCCATATCAGTGAGAAAGGGAGGTTGAGATCGGCAAAGATAGTACGAGCGGTTCGCGTTGAGAATCTTCCCATAATGCTTGATACAAAAGCAAAAGTTGATCACCATGCTTTTTGCCAAATCCACTCGGTCGGAGACCAGGAGTCCCAGGGATTCCATGTAGCTGTCCCATCCATACAGTTCATTGAATCGTCCACCGGGAACCACGTATGGTACACCTCTCAAATCGGATTTTCCAGTGTCTTCATCCACATACTCCTCCATAGCTAATGCTAAAAGCCCAGGTTTGTTATTCAAGTCCCTCACATAATCAGAGGTAATCTCTTCTGCCGGTGGAAGTAGTTGAACATCTAAGCGTAGCTCCGGCCGCGATTCCGCAATATTTTTATAATATTCATACTGCTCTGGGGCCCCTGGTGGAACATATATCCGAGGTCGGGGGTCATCTGTCCAATCTTTCGGGTCTCTTCCCACAATCTCAATGTTAGACCCGTCAATCCGTCGAGTAAGAGCTTTCCAAAAGGAATTGGTAATCAGGCGAGACAAGCGGTTGACCGGGTTCTCATTGAGACGTTGTTCATCAAGCACAATATGTTTCCGCCCGTAATCTTTGGCTATTGTTAATTCTTGGAGGAGGTTCGAGAGCATATATGTGCCTCGTAAATCGAATCTGTTGAACCCGGACGACGCAGCGGTGCCGACGGAGAACACCTAGTGAAACATGTTTGTTAGGATTCTGCATCCGAAACACACACGCTAATCCAACGGCAATACCTTTGGCCCCTCATCCTCTATCGTTATCTGCATGTTCCTATCCGTATCCTCCCTCTCAAGCAAGGCCTCCAATGTGGTGTCGACATCGATGAGGAATCTTCTGGTATGTGATAACTCATCTACAATTCAGAAGCTCGTCAGTTTCCCATCCTGCAGCCATCGGTTCGAGATAAACAGTACCCACCGTGACTAGACCTCCTCCCAATGAAAGAACTTATATCAGCGATATCAAATCTCTTCAAGGTCTAAAGAGAAGACTTGTAAGCAATCCGGACCACCAATGCACCAAATGTCGCAGAAGGACTCAAAACTTACTGATGACTGTGCCCGCTTGTGTGTCCGAGCCCGCTCTGCTACGGTCTTTTCATTCCCGTAGTAGATATCAGGGTCGGAGAATGGGTCAATATGATCGGAACCTGATCGTGTGTGTCTTGTTTGCGCATGTGACGAGCTCATCATACAAGTAGGACTGTGTTTTGCAGTCTTTTTTGTGTGCTTGCGGAGGGTGAGGGATAACTAGTTAACTACTTTAACTAGTAGGTTCGAGCTTTGACTCGAGCGATGACGCACAGACAGCGGAAAAGTCGGTGTGCACGATGTGGATGGTGAAGACAAGACAAGTGCAAGGACGTCGCGCACAGACAAATCCAAGCTCTGCTTGCTAGATTTTAAAGACTGAATGGAGATAGAGGGCCAACAGTCAATGGGGTGAGAGAAGCGAGAAGAAAATTGTGACTGCTTGATTGCTTGATCTGAATTGTGTGACAAAGGATCAAGCGGCCAGGATGTGAGGTTGAATGAGAGTCCAGAGAACTCAACACTGGTGGTGATATTTAGGTAAAGTAGTCTTATTCAGAAGTTTTCAAATTGGCCTACTGATTGAATTGAAAAAATAAATTCAAAGAGTGGGTTGAGCAAGAGGGAAGATGAGCCAGATTAACTCTTTGTTGCTGCCAACATCGCCGGTATGGGGTACCCGGCTGTTGGTTATGATGTAGCCAATCTCCACAGAACTGTTTTTTTTCTGCTCCGTCGCCAGGATGTTACACGGTAGAATGCTGAATATCTGCTTGAAACCTGTGGCAAATCGCGGATTTCCTTGCTCGCGGAGATCTGCTAAAAATGGCCCCAATATATCACGAAACGATCCACGAGATCGTCAAGCCGTCCCGTCGACGGTGAGTTTCTGGCCTCGCTGACTGCTCACAAGACCACTTTCCAAAAGAAATCACTACAAACACTGTGCAAGGTACAGAGTACTGACAGCGCGATTCGCCACATTGTCGGCGATTCTCTGGTAAGTTCGAACTGATCAGGGCGATTTACTACGAGAATGACCCGGTGATTCTTGTCTCGCCGAAATCTGGAAAACAACCAAGCGAACAGAGAGGGAGGCGAAGCAAATCTCACAATTGAAACCATAAGTTTTAAAAATCGTCTCAAATACAGCAGCATATCGTTAGGTAAAAACTACATCTTCGCGGCAATAACGCTTCCTCCGTCCACTGTTATCGTTGCACCGTTGATATATGCACCAGCACGGCTGCTCAAGAAGAGACAGGCTCCCGCAACATCCTCCGGAGTGCCAATGCGGTGGAGGGGAATACCAGCCTCGATCGAACTTTGAGATTTCTTGAGCGTCGCTGCCATCATCTTGCTTTGAAACGGACCGCAAGCGAGAGTGTTCGACCTACACTTTAGTTAGCACTGGGACCTTTTGTTCAAATGTGCGAGATAACCAGGTAATACTGACGTGATATTTCGCTTTCCAAGGTGATGGGCCAACACGCGGCTGAGATGATGCAAGCCAGCTTTACTAGAGCTGTATGCGAATGTCTCGAGTGATGGAACGCGAAGACCGTCGATGCTTCCGATGTTGATGATTCTGGCGGGATCCATTGGTTTCGCCGCCTTTTCTAGCAACGGTGTGAAAAGCTGAGTGACATCGAAAACACGGTGGAGGTTGAGCGTCAATACACGAGTCCAGGCCGACGAAGGATATTCATCATATGGAGCACCCCAGTTGGAACCGGCGTTGTTCACTAGAACATGGAGCTCTTAGGAGAGGTCAGCGTCGGCCTGAAAACAGCGAAACCCAACGATATCATGCATTTCTGGGAGACAACTCACTATCTTCCTTCTTGGAGAACTCTTCAAACAATTTCTTGCAGTCTTCCTCCTTGTAGAAGTCAGCCTGGATAGCACACGCCTTTCCTTTCCCCAAAGCATTCAGTTCGGCACAGGCTTTCTCAATCGCAGGCAGGTCACGACCGGTGATGTAGACAGTGGCACCGTTGGCAACATAGCCCTCAGAAATCATGCGACCAATGCCTTTGGCGCCGCCAGTGACCAGCACGACTTTGCCCTGTCTCGCAGTTAGCATAGCCAGACACGGCGAAAACTTCAAGGAAACAGCGAAACTATACCTTGACGTTGAAAAGAGATGCGGAATCCATTGCTTCGCGTTGAATGAGTAAGAGGTATAAATGACTTTGCCAGAAATATATCGATTGCGGCGTCTCGAGCAGTATGAAAGAGAAGTAGAAGACTCAAGCACGGCGCTGGTCTCAAGTCCAGCTCACAGCCAACCTCGCCCTTTCAGCGCTACGAACTGCCGAGGCATCAATACAGACGGTCTTGGCGTTGGGTTGAGCGAGGTCGAGCGGCGAATGACTAAGCAGGGCCATTCTTACCTAATCAGATGCGTAAACAATTCACCGAAGATCATTGCCGACTTGGCGTCACGTGTGTCAAAGCCCACGGCCGGCCCTGTTTACTGCCACCCGTGCTTCGTGTTGGTCGTGCTGTTGAATTCTACTGTATAGTGAGATTACTGTTAGAAATTACAGCACAAATCAGCTGATAAAAGGATTGAAGGAAATTGCTGATGTCAGCATAGGGGGTTGGAAGAACTAATTGGGCCAATTCTGACTTTCTGTCAAGAAGAAAATCTCTGTTTATATGAGATCTCTCAAAACAGAGAATTAGAAGATCAGAGCAATACAAGCAGTAATCTCAACATATGATAGAATTTAATAATTAAGAATCTTAATGATTTCTATAAGCTCTTCAGCAATTAGATCTATAAATTCTGCTTATTTCTATACTACTTTTGTTAAAATCAAATCTCAATTTGCTAAGTTACTCAACTTATCACTTCAAAAGATCTTTTTTTAATTCAAATCAGCTAAATATAACTTCAATCAAAAATCACAACAACACCAGCCTAATTCTCAATACTATAAAGAATTATGAGTGTAGCAGGTTGATACCTG